>PVKC010006800.1:0-30500 GCA_004027635.1 Crocidura indochinensis | reverse complement strand
CAACGATATGTAACCCAACATGTTTAAAAATAAAAATTATATTAAAAATATTGAAAAATTTAAAAATAAAAGGGGCCAGAAAGATAGCTTGGAGGTAGGGCAAATTTGCCTAGCATGCAGAAGGATGGTGGTTCTAAACCCTGGCATCCCATATGGTCCCCCGAGCCTGCCAGGAGCAATTTCTGAGCATAGAGTCAGGAGTAACCCCTGAGCACAGTCAGGTGTGACCAAAAAAAAAAAAGAGGAAAATTTGAAAATAACATATCTGATTGCTTTTCATAACTGATAAGATATTCTACAAACACAAATAGTCCGTATTTAATTTCTCTAGATTTTTACATATGCCACTGATTATTTTTTGTTAATTGTTTTATTATTTTCCTGCTACTTTTTTATTTGTCTCAGTATATAAAGAATAGTTTTAAACTGTTTTCCTGATGGTGAAATATATATATATATATACACACACTTAAATCATTCAATCAAGGTAATATTACAGCCCTGCCTCACAGTTTGATTCATATGTTAGAATTCATAAAAAACAATAATATTCTGCATAAAGTACTGTTTCTAAATCTGAAGGATGTACCTCAATTAACAAAAGAAGAAGGATTCTAAAGTGCATTCTTTGTCATCTTATCAGGAGGCAATAATAGAGTAGGAACTATCTCTAAATAATGAGATTGATTTATATTAAAGGTAAATACAGGAGAAACCCAGTGATAATCCCTCAGTAATTTATAATTTTCTAATATTGGACATAGTTTACAATGGTGTTTTGTCGATGTCTTTGATGTACAAAATTACTGCACCATCACCCATATCTCTCCAAGCCTTCCATCACTGTCTGTGCCATTGAGAAGGTCCCATCTGTTCCTATCCCAATCTCTAACTCTTCCTTTGACCTTCCAAGTCATAAAAGTTGAAAATTTTGTTTTACTCATTCTATTATTTCATTATTTTTATATTCATATAAATAATATCATCTGGCATTTCGTTCTTCTAGTCACTTCACTTTAGATATCTTCTGGAGCTATCAAAGTAGCAAAAAAGCAAAATTTAATCCATCCTTAGAGATGGGTGATATTCCATTGTGTCATTGCATATAATTCTTTTGTTAGTAATGCACTATTGGGGGTTATCACATCTTGGCTATTGTTGAGTGCTACAACAGACATAGATGTGCATCTTTTTGAATTTAGGATTTTTTATTCTCAAGATAAATATGAAGGAGGTAGACTAAGTTATTTCCCAAATTCTTGAAAAAAATTAATTCAGTAGAAATACTGTTAACATGGATTAAGCAAGTCAGAAAATGTAAATTAAAAAGTGGCTATCAGATAATTAATATTCTACTGATTGCAATCATGTTAATAAAACAACTTATTTTCAAGCATGTGATGACTTTTCTGAAAAAAAAATAAATAGGGCCAAAGTAGGAACTTTTCTTTTTGATATTTGAAATATCAAAATGCTTTACGTTTAACTTAATCATATTTGGAAGATGTAATTATTTTAAGCCAAAGTACTGCATTTTTCTCTACTTCTTGACAATTATTTTCATCATTATACAAGATATGATTTATTTTCCAACTTATTCAGACACATTAATACTGAAACATCTTTACAATAACATATTTGTTATATTCAATGTTTATAGATATTATATAAACACAATTTCATATTCTGGTTTTATTATGATAGCCACAGATTTAGGACTTATCCACAATTTAGGAGTTAGAAAATGAATATTAGTTTTATACTATGTGTTGCTTCTTTATATAACCAATGTTGGTTATATAATCTCTTTTGAAAGTATATTATTTTGTCTGGAACCAAAATCCTGTATTTAATCATAGATTAATTTTTAAACAGTGTATTTCATCATTCAAAATTAAAATCCCTAATTAACTCTTGGATACTTCAAATTATAATTATCAAGATTTTTGCCTAGGGATAGAATACTTTGGTTAAAATTTAGGGAGCCGGGAGGTGGCGCAGGAGGTAAGGTGCCTGTTGCCTTGCCTGCGCTAGCCTCGGACGGACCACGGTTCGATCCCCGGTTCCCATATGGTCCCCCGTGCCTGCCAGGAGCGACTTCTGAGCGCATAGCCAGGAGTAACCCCTGAGCGTCACTGGGTGTGGCCCAAAAACCAAAAAAAAAAAATTATACATATATGTGTACACACATGCATAGACGCATATTTATATAAGCAGGTGAACATGATTGGTGTAAACGTGTTATTGCAGCAACTTGAAATTACCTTAAATACTTTACTATCTCTGTTGGTTTGAATGATCATCTTAGTATCTCATTTCAGTAAAATACTTTCTTTGTGTTTAGTTTTAATAGTTGCAAACAATGAAAAGAGCTGAATTTAAGCATTTCAAGTCAGTTTTTATTTGCCATGTATGGAAATCTTTTTCTTCACTCCCTTCCATGTATGGAAATCTTAAAAATAATAAATATCTGAACTGTACATGAAACACATTGTATTTCCTCAATTCCTCATAATATCATTTTTGTTATCTATCTTGCCCACAAATATAACACAAATAGTATTTTATGGATTAAATATCAAATATTGTTTTCTCAGTTTAATATATACAAGCTTTCTAAGTGTATATTTTTAATAACATCCTTATTCCTCTGAAAAGTTAAATGTTGGGGTCAGAGAGATAGCATGGAGGTGGGGGCATTTGCCTTGTATGCAGAAGGTCAGTGGTTCGAGTCCCAGATTCCCATATGGTCCCCGAGCCTGTCAGGAGCAATTTCTGAGCATAGAGCCAGGAGTGACCCCTGAGTCCTGCTGGGTGTGACTCAAAAACTAGAAAAAAAATTAAGTGTTATATTGGGCCAGGGTGAATAGGACATTTGTAGTGCATACAGCTGATCCGGATTCAATCCCTAGTAATTCCTATGGTCCCCTGAGCCTGTCAGGAGAAATATCTGAGCAGAGCCAGGAATAATCCCTGAGCACTGCTGAGTGAGGCCCCAAATCAAGAAACAAAATACATTAAGAGAAATAATGACATAATTATCTACAATAGCGGTTTAATTATCTAATACTAAAATGATAATCAGTCAATATTATTATATAGATTCTAAATTTGAAAGATTGATGATGTGTAAACCGAAACTAAGGTCCAAGTTCTTTCTATAAGTAAGCAACTAAATAACATAAATTCTCTATCTACTAGCATAGGATAGTTGAAAACAAGGTTTGAACCTGAAAATTCATTATTTTCTTCATTAGGCTGTGAAGGCTGAAAATGCATATTGAACACTGAATTCTCATAGTGTGTGGGAGTTTATCTTGTGAAGGGAATTTGAATTTCGTTCATAAATGCTTTGAGCACATCTGGCACATAGAATAAGCAAAATGATAAGTCATTAGACAAATGGCAGAGTCACAATGGAGCATGTGTCCATGCATGAATTTGAGGACTGCACCCAAGAGAAGTGTAAAGCATGTTTGTCTCCTACTTTAATTTGTCCTACATGATTTGGTAAGCAAACAAAAGAGTATGGAATGCTTGCTTGTCTGATTGGGCCAAAGTTGCAATTAAGCATGGCACCCATTCTTTCCAGTCTACCACTTCTCAGAGAGTTGGAGATGCATCAGAGCTTGCTGCAGTGCTAAGGTAAATATAGCATTGTAACTAGAAATGGTTTTAGACAAAAATAATGTCAGTTGCAGGTATATTGAAAGAAAAGACAGGGGTAGAAAAAAATGAAAATAAAGGCAGTCAAAAATATGCTTGGAAGGCAAATACTAAAATCTCCTTTTAGATAGCTATTGCGCTCTTAAACATGGCACAGGTATTTTTTAATAAACATTGATGTGCATATTATAAAAGAAACCTGAGTATAATAGAAAAATAACTTTTAGGGCAGAAAAAAAAAACCTGTAACCCTTAAGAGAAAATAGCTTACTGTATGACACCATAAATTAGAATAGGACTAAAATTATAACCTGAATCTCATAACTCCAAGTTTAATCCTTCTTTCCTTTTGAAGCATGCTTTCAATATTAACTGTTTTCTTAAATATTATTAATTAATAATTCTAAAGTATCTGTTTTATAAATTTAGTAAATATGTATAACTTTCAGTAAATTTTTCCTTATTAAATAATGTGAAATAGTAATTTAAAATATTTGAAGATAATCATAATATAATTGACTTTTTTTCAAAAATATTCCTTCTACTTTTAATTTCTGTTTATTTTGGTTCTATTTACTTATCTAAAAATACTCCATACAAGGCTAAATAGTCCAGAGTCTGCAGTTAACTAACTTCAATCCTCAGTATTTCATGGTTCTCTGGACACATAGAATAAGGCTCAATGGTACTATGCCAGACTTGCATGCATTAAGCTCCAAGGCATTGAAATAAATTATATATGCAATTTTTAAATAACTTTCATTATAATTTTAAGTGTTTGAAATTTGGTTATAGAATTAAAAATATCTTAACTTCTATCTGCTCTTCAATTCCCATACCAGGTTACTTCTGTGGAATATCTATATAGAAAGTAATTCTGAATTCTTAACTAAGGATAAATGCTAGTCAATAGTTCCTTATACACAGCATGTATATATTATGAATGACCTCTTAATTACCAAGTTGTCTCTTGAATTCTGATTCTTTATTATATTCTCTTCTATGCAAAATTACTTATATTTTTGTCATCAGAATCTCAAGTTATCTTGCTTCTCCAGAGATGAATCAATTCTTCCTTCTATTGATGGCATAATTCCTTATTTTGTTAGGAATATGTACTTTTGTAGTTGGAATGTACTGAAATGAATTCAAATAGATTTTTTGTTTGATTTCAACTAGATTTTTTTTTTTTTTGGTTTTTTGGGCCACACCCAGTGACGCTCAGGGGTTACTCCTGGCTATGCACTCAGAAGTTGCTCCTGGCAGGCACGGGGGACCATATGGGAACCGGGGGATCGAACCGCGGTCCGGTCCGTCCTAAGGCAGGCACCTTACCTCCAGCGCCACCGCCCGGCCCCTGATTTCAACTAGATTTTATGAGGAGAAAGGATAAATGTATGGACTCTGCCATCTTGAATTTGATACTCATTTTTTATCTTTATTTTATACTGCTTGTCTTGAGTGACCATAAAATGTCCGATAAATCTTTTGTTTTTGTTTTTTTGTTTTTGTTTTGTTTTGTTTTTTGGTCACACCCATTTGGTGCTCAGAGGTTACTCCTGGCTAAGTGCTCAGAAATTGTTCCTGGCTTATGGGGACCATATGGGATGCCAGGGAATCAAACCACGGTCCTTCCTTGACTAGCACTTGTAAGGCAGACATCTTACCTCTAGCGCCACCTCACCGGCCCCGTAAATCTTTTATTTTATTTTTTCTGTTTATAGTCTCAATGTTATGCATACCGTACCAGTGATGCTTAGGTGTTGAACCACTTAACCAGCCTTGCCGTTCCTTCAGTGGGATGCATGGCTTTGCACAGGCAAAGCATATGCTCTAATTACAGGTCACATCCATTGACTGCCCCGCCTCTGTTGTTTTATTAAAGATATGTTGACCTCTCTAATAATAGTACTTTTCGGTCTTACTCATTTCTAGGTTTTATCTATTTTTTCTCTTTCTGTATAGTTAGGAAAAATAAATTAAATAAATGAACAAATAATATGGGCAATAATGTATAATTTATTTGGCTTTTTTTAGACAGAAATTAAGAAGAGAGATGATGTGCAATTGAGTTTTAAGTATAGCAAAAGTCCCCAAATTTATTTGATTTACTTTTCTTACTAATTTCATTCTTTAGAGAAAAACGTTATTTGGCACATTCCTGAAAATTGTCCTTATTAATAAGCAACAGAAAGTGCACCTGCAATTTAACTCAAGGCTATTACTGGCTCTGGGGTTATCCAGTTGACCTCACTGCATTAGACACTGTCACCAAATGTGAGAAATTCTGTTATAATAAGGCAATTAAAGCATATTATGGGTCAAAACAACCCTCCTTTGCTCCCTTATGGAATGTTCTATAAATGAGTTAATAAACTAATTATTAAGAAGTTTTTAACATTTGTATGTACTTTCATGACATAACTTCCCAGAAGAAACTTTAGAATGAGAAAATCATATCCATTCCTAGGCTTCACCTGTGATCTGGCAGTATGCTAATTTAAATGATTTTCTTATTTCTCACTTTTATTAAACAAACTCAAATAATTCTGAAATAATTCTTTCATGAGCATTCAGGATGCCTTTTATTACCTTCTAGGTCTAATATTTGGAACCTATTAAATTCAGTAATAGAATAAATGTGTTTATATATTAGATTTGTGACAAGTTTTCTTTGTTCAATTGTAGTATGACTTTAAAGTTTTCCTTTTTTCAAAGCCAAAAAAGCGTGTTTATTTTAATTAGGTTTATTATTTTATACACAAAAAATCTGCATCTCAATTAGTTTTCTCTAAGACTTATTTTTTGAATCAATTAAAAATTCATAGCAAAATTAAAGCAAAGATATAGAGATATCCTATTTCCCAAAAGTGTATATTTTGAACCTAAGAATTCTTGTATCCACTTCTTCATTTCACTTCTTTCTGGTACTAGAGATAGTTTTTGATTATGTATGTCAATATACTTATAATTACATCTTGACAGTTTGCATTTTAAGTTTTTCGTTTTAATGTATTTCACTTTTGTGAACTATTTTTGTAGAGACTTTCATTAAAAGTAGCTTATTTTATCACTATTTGTAGTAAACAATTACATAAACTTATTAATTCATATTTTTTTCTGCAAATGCTATGAAAGCACACCATTTACTTAATTTTCCTTCCAGAATTCTTAATATACATTGTCCAAAGTCCTTTTCACCTTTTGTTATATCTTTCATTATCTCATCTATGAATCAGTTTTATACATCAGTAATGGGGAACCTCTCTTTTATCCTTCTCCTCTTTTCTTCTGCTTCTTAATAGCAATAAAAATCTCAAGAGATAGATATTGATACCAACAATAATAATAAACACATCAGTAATAAATATATAAATCCCAGTCAGTGTATAAAAAGTGTTTGAATATACACTGAACAAAAAGGATATACAAATATGAATAGCATCTGAAAAAAGCCCATTATTGTTACTTGTCAGAAAAATAACAATGACATTTCACTCTGTTGTGCTTACTCCTGACTCACTCCTGGCAGAATTAGAGGATCTAAGTAATGCCAGGATCAAATCCTGGTTGGATACCTTACCTTATATCTACTGTGCAGAAAGGAGCTAATATTTTTTTGTATGATAAGACATGTTTTTCTTTCAAGAGATGGAGGGAAAATGTCTGTGCGGTCTGGAGCTGAAGCCTAAGTGCAGGGAAGTAGAGCATATACTAACCACTTGACTTCTAAAGTGTTATGCTCCTTTATTGCGCAGACATACCACATCATATAAGAAATCAGGTTAAATAACTTTTACTGTTACATATAAAGATTTCGTTTAAGACTATTTGATTGCTGTTGCGACTTTTACTTTTTATTGACTAAAAAGCATTTGAAAATAATTTTATTTTATTTTCTGATGTAAAAAACAAAAGTTAAGTATATGTATTTAATCAGCTATTGGACTGGTGTATTGTAAACATACTTTGGCCCAGCAGACTGGTTGTTCCCAGCCACTATCTTCTGAAGGTGTCTTGCGTTGCACCATTTGCTTAAGAATATTTTTTTTCTTGTTTTCCTCATCTAAACACTGTGTGTTGTCAGGTGTGTCTTATAGAGTGAAAAAGAAAATGTACTTTCTAGTTGAGTAAACTTAAACTATCTAAAAATACAAAAAAAATTTAATTTTCAATAAGTTAAAATCATTCAAAAATCTTATTTCAAGAATTTCAAAATTTTATGAAGTTTTAGTAAATCACAAATTACAGGCATAATCTAAGCAACTGAAGTCTGGGATGTTGTTTCTGTTTGTACTGGCCATTTTTTCTCAAAATTGTTACACATAAAATAATATATGCCATAAATATTATATATTTAATAACTACAAAAGATTTGCTATAATAATAATGAATAACTATTATGTAAATTATGAGAAAAGTATTTAGATAATCAAATATTTTAGTAATACTGCTCTCTGAAAAAGTATACACAATTTTGTCAACAACTTGACACTATATTTTCTAGATGTTTAGCTCAAAAATAGATTATTAGGGGCCGGGCAGTGGCGCTGGAGGTAAGGTGCCTGCCTTGCCTGCAATAGCCTAGGACAGACCACGGTTCCATCCCCCGTTTTCCCATATGGTCCCCCAAGCCAGGAGTGACTTCTGATCATAGTCAGAAGTAACCCCTGAGTGACACCGGGTGTGGACAAAAAAACAAAAAACAAAAAAAGAAAGAAAAAAATTGATTATTAGTAGTCTATTTTCACCCGATAAATAGACATTATAAAGAATATTTTATTTCAGATTTGAAAGTTTTGTTTTGTTTTTCATACATATTCAGCTATGCTGGAGAGCTCCTCCCAGCTTAGTGTTTGGTGATCATTTTAATTAGTGCTCAGAGGAACATGCATAGTAGTAATTAGATCTAAGTTCTCACATATGCAAGACAAGTGTTCTACCCATGAGCTTCATCATGTGCTTAATGACAGTGCTTACTATTTTCAAATTGAAGAAATTACAACAGTTGTTTCTGGGGGCTGGAGCAATAGCACAGTGTGGGATGTTTACCTTGCATACAGCTGACCATGGAAGGACCTGCATTTGATCCCGGGAGTCCCATATGGTCCCCCAAGCCAGGAGTATCACAGGTGTGCCCTCCCCTCAAAAAAAGTTGTTTTTGTTGTGGTAATTCAAAAATTATTAAAGGTACCTTTACAAGCCTACCTCTTTTCAGCAAAGCAAATAATTTACATTAAAAAAACTGATTTGCAGAGATTTTTGTGAGACAGAATTATGCTTCAAAAATTTAAATTTCACATTATTTGCTGGTTGGGACCACACTCAGCAGTGCTGTTTTTCATCCTGGCTCTTTGCTCAAGAGGTTACCTCTCAAGGGCTCAGAAGTGCCATCAGGGATCAAACTCAGATTGGGTATGTGCACAATAAGCACCTTACCCACTGTACTATCTCCTGAGCCTCTCAAATTTCACACTTCTGACAAAATTTGATGCATGCAATCTTCATAAAGCTAATTTAAATAAATCAATTGCTTTGTTCTTCCTCCTGTGAAGCAGAAAAGAGTCTTCATAAGGAAAGAATAATATGCTATTATCAAGAACCATAAAAACTTCTCTTATAAGGACTAATTTTCAAGATATAATTGTTTTATATTGTTATTTTACATAGTCTCTACAAAAATAATAGTTTCAGTAATTACCAAAACTATCAAGAAAATTTAAAGTAGGACAAATTTAAAACTTGCCTTTCTAATGTTCAGACCTTCAGGAACTAATAAGATCATATTTAAAATAAGCAGTTAGATACATGGTGGAATATTTAACTTTTAAAAGGCAAGCTTTTTCTGAACTTTAATTCTCCTTTAAATAAAACAATTGGATATGGATTAGTATACTGAATAGTTCTCAGAGGCTACCCTTAATTCAGTCTCAGTGCTGACCCAGTTTAGTGTCTATCTAATAAACTACATTGTATCATGGTGATCAGTCTGTATCTGCAGTCTGTATCTAACTCCAGTCCCTTTGGATATATCCCTTTGGATATATCTTTTAGTTTTGCTTTCTTATTTGTTTTTTATTTCTTTTGCTTTTCTATGGGGAGTGAACACCCAACAATGTTCAGGGGTTATTACTGGCTCTCTACTTAGAAATAACTCCTAGTGGTACTCAAGGTAACATATGAGGTACCAGAAATGGAACCTGGGACAGCCATGTTCAGAGCAAACACCAGACCTGCTGCACTATTCCTTTGACTCTTAGCTTTGTTTTTATATCCAAATGTTTCATCATGAGATAATGGTAATTTTAAGCAGCCAGAATTTATAAAACTTTGGACATGTTTTATGAAAACTTCAAATTAAAATGTGTTTCTAGCCCATAATGAAAATATCAAGACTAAATCCGTGAGTCAGAAATAAAAAATATCATTTATTTTGATGGAAAATCCATTAAAATAATTTAGAAACAATAGCTTAAGGACAGTTAGAATCTCTAGCAAGCTAAATAAAAAAAATCTATCTAAAAATTTAGTAACTATAGCAAGAATAATTTGATTATAAGAACGTGCCTATTATTATGTTTATAAAATTTGTTTTAATTTTTGTAAATAAAAACAATATTTGATATCACACATCCCAGGGTGCCCCATACAGGTGGTGTAGATCCAAGTAAAATTAGAAACACTTTGTTTAAAGTGCAGACAACGATATACCTATCATATATATACATGTATATGCATATGCATACATATACATATATATCATATATGTATGTGAAAAAGGGAAATAAGCCAATAGTAATAATAATGTAGATCATATAAAAAAGCATTGTACTAGGGATGCCCTGGTCTTATCTAAATTTATTTTTAATGTAATTTTTATTTTAATCATAGTGGCTTTCATATCCTTGACAATAATATTTTTGGTACATATTAACATAAAATCAGGGGAATTCCCATCACTAAATTGTCCTCCCTCCACCTCCGTTCCCGTCCTACTTCCTATATCCTCTTCTCTCGCCCCAGGGGCTGCTAGAATAAGAGGTCCCCTTTGTGCCTAGCTTAGTACTTAGTGATCTTATGCCTGTTTGGTCTTGGTACCTCCCTTGTCTCCCCCCTAATGGGGAGGCAGGACTAGATAGTTCAAGTTATGTGGTTTTGTTTGAAGAAGAGAAAAGTAATAACCTGGAAAAAAAAGAAAAAATAGAATCAAATACTCCGGAAGTGGGCAGAGTCCTTCTATAGGCTTTCATCCTTGGTTTGAGCGACGAAGGGAAAAAAGAAGGTGAAACACCACAACAGTACATAAAGAACTATCAAATAAAATATCCAGTGAGCATTTCAAAAACAAAACAAAACAAAATAACAAAAAAAAAGAGTAAGCACCATTTAAAAGCCATGGTATTGAGATAAAAAAAAATGTGGCAGAGCACATAAGAAAAGAAAAGAAGAAAATAAATAAATATAAATGGAGAGAGTAAATGGTATCATGAAATAAAACCCAACTGTTTTCTATATATAGGATCTATATTCAGAATACCATTATTGAGAAATATTGAATAGAGAACAGAGACATAGATAGGCTATAGTATTGCCTTTTCTGCACCTGAACCAAGTTGGATCTTCTGCATCAGAACAGCCAATGACTTTGGGGAATCACTTAGAGTGATCACTGAGTAGAGTAGGATCAGTGGATGTGATCCAATATTTTCCCACAAAATGTCAATAAATAAATAGATGATAATATGACAAACAGGATATACATCCAAATGAACTGATATCAGAAAAGAAATTAAAGAGAAAAGTACACTACATAAAAAATAATAAATGAGAATTTTAATAGTTTCTACTAAGATCTCTTTTTTATAATTTTATTTTGATCATAGTGGCTTACATATCTTTCACATTAGTATTTTAGGTATTTTAGGTACTTAGTATTTTTAACATTGAATCAGGGGAATGCCTACCACCAAATTTGCCCTCCCCCCTTCCCTGTTCCCTTTCTGCAACCCATATCTCCCACAATCACCCCTCAGGCTGCTAGAGTAGGTGGTCCCCTCTTTGTCTAGCTTACTATCAGTGATCACACATCTGTTTGGTCCTGGTGCCCTCCCTTGTTTCTTCCTCTATTTCAGAGGCTAACCTAGATAAATCGAGTTATGTAGTTTCATTTGAGGGAAAGAAAGGCAATAGAATGGGGTAAAGATTAAGCAAAAATAAAATTAAAAAAATTAATTAATTAAAAAAATTAGGAGGCCGGGCAGTGGCGCTAGAGGTAAGGTGCCTGCCTTGCCTGCGCTAACCTAGGACGGACCGTGGTTCGATCCCCTGGTTCCCCATGCCAGGAGCAACTTCTGAGCGAATAGCTAGGAGTAACCCCTGAGCATCACCGGGTGTGGCCCAAAAACAAAAACAAAAAAAAAAAATATGCTGAAAATGGGTAGAGTCCTTCTAGTGGCTATCTGCCTCAGTTTGAGAGAGAACATTAAAAAGGTAATTGAAACACCATAACAATACAAAAATAAATGTCAAACTAGTTTAGAGCTTTTTCTTGCTGTTGTTGTTGGTCCCGGGATGCATACTGTCCAGTCCTGGTTGTAACAACCAGTCTTCTGTATATAGCAATCTTGGTTTTTGCACAGATCAAAGGGTGACATGTCTTCTGATTTTGTCTTATCATTGGCTGGTGAGAAAGGATAACTTGCTCTTAGATCTAGCTGTTCCCATTTCCTTGTTGTCAGATTATCAATTTAGAACTGGCTTACATTGGTGTCAGAGCAGTATTATGAATGCTTTGTTCCTGGAGCTGTTGTGGAGAACTCTGTCATTCCTATGTCTGTGATCCAGGAGTCAAGGCTGGATGGTTGGTGCCTATTTCCCTGGAGTCTAGTTTGGTTCCCCGGGGTATACATTCAGAGTGGGAGACGTCCCTGTGTTGTAAAAAAGTGTAAATTCCTATCCACAGTAGATCAGAGCTTGATTTTACAGGTAAAATTTTCCCTATTTTTAATATACCTTTGCAGGAAGAAGAGGTGCTACATTACATTACTGGTGGATTTGGGGGTGAAGAGAGAAGAAAACAGACCCATGACAAAAACTAAAAATATATATGCTTAGACATATCTAAGTTTCTTAAAAGATAAAAAAGGATTAAATAAAAGACATAATTAGAGGAATAAAGTGGGGCCAGGAGGGATAGCATGAAGGCAAGGCGTCTATCCTTCCTGCAGAAGGATGGTGGCTCACATCCTGGCATCCCACATGGTCCCTCATGCGCACCAGGGACAATTTCTGTGCATAGAGCCAGGAGTACCCTCAGCACGCTGCCAGCTGTGACCCCAAAAGAAGCACAAAACAAATTAAATCAAAAAACAAAAAGTAGAACAAAACAAAACAAAAACAAAACGAAAAAGAAGAAAAATAAAAAAATGAACAAGGGGGAAAAAGAAAATAAAACAAAGAAAGGGAGAAAGTGATACAGGAGATTACATTTGGGGAGAAACAGTATAAGAGGTAGTGTTATATAGGTCTATAATTATGATGATAGTATAGGCTTCCCCATTGTCTTTTGAGATTTTCTCGTGAGGTGTGGGCTCCACGCTGGGAGATCCTGGGTAGAGTTCTTGCAATGGGAGACCTTTTGGAGCTTATCTGATGTTAAGCCACAGTCCACAATAGGGAAAGGTGATTAGGAGGGCCACGCTGCATGAGTCAGTCGGGGTGTTGGTTGTATCTTCTTGCCAGGAACGAGTTGTGAGTTTGAGTGGGTGTCTCTTCACTTGGGAACTGGGTACTTTTCGTTGGTGTAGGAGGTTGGTCTTGAAGCCTAGTGGGTTAAGAACTGAGGGTGAAAAGTTATAACATGGTGGGGATATTGGGGATTGGATTAAGGTGAGAAGGGATAGTCAGGCTTCTGAGTGGGGAGAGGGCATAGTACATGGGGGGGTAACATAGGGTATAGGTATGGATTTTTTGTGGTTTAGGTTTGTCTCTTAAGGAGGATTCCTATCTCTGTGTGCTCCTGCCCCCATATAAACATATAGAAGTTAGCTTTGGTATATATTAATTGCCAGGGCATGCCTAAGCCTTTAGGGGGGCTCAGCCCACCAGATGTATCCTCAAATTTTCCTGATGGGTAGAAATAATTTAACCCCATGGGGTTTCTCAAAAGGCCCTCTGTGGACGTCCTTTTCCCCTGAGTGGATGGTTGAGAAATTTCCAAAGAGATGCCTGGCATTACATTTTCAGTCAGTATCTGACTATCTCTCCTTTGCATGTATCAGGCAAAAACATTGGCCCCTTTCAAGTAATTTGGCCCAGAAATTCTAGCACCAAAAGTTTATTTGAGAACCCCCTCTTTATGGATTTAGTTAGCCCTAAAAACAAAGACAATACTCTTTTCTCTTTCAAATTTGCCCTTTGCAGCTGAAATTTCTGGTAATTAAGGGCATGACCAGAATGCAGATTTTGATTTTTGACCCTCCTTTAGAAATAGGGAACTCTTTCTTGGGGATTTGGCTCCTCCCTTCCTTTAACCTCTAATAACAATAGGAGTCCAGCCTAGAAAGACCAAGTTACTAGATATTTCCTATTTTCTCCTAATCCTGATTTTGCATTTAAAGCAAGCTTGCTAAGAGTTACCTTGAGTTGTGACCTTCTCTTTTGTAACCTAGAATTTTTACAGTCACACCCATAGCTTAGGTATTGTTACTGTTGCACTCTGCTTTGTGATTATAATTATTCTTTACCTCTGGCTAATTTTACCCCTATAAATACCCCTGCTCAAAAAATTAAACTTGTCGCACTCTTGCCAGAAACGTGTTGACCCCACATACTGCGTGTGGTATCATTATTTCATATTTCATATTTGTCCTCTCACGTTACCCATTTTTCTTCCATGAAAAATTTATGACCCACAAAAATTGCTGAGATGCAAGACAATTAATTAATTAATCTAACAATTAATGTAGAGAGGTGGGGAGGGCAAGAGATATGCTGAGTACAGAAAGATAGGTAGGTATAGTACTTGTAAAGAAAGGAAACTAATCAACTTTTGGATATGTATAGGTTTTGTGTCTCAAGTACTAACCATTGTGTTAGTGAGGTCTATATATATATATATATAAATATATATATTTATTGTGTAGTTATATATATAAATATATATTTATTGTGTAGTTATATATATATATAACTACACAATCCAAACCCCCGATTGTAACAAAAAACACCCTACAGAACACAAATATACAACAGCCTAGTTCCTGACCTTAATGGAAATGCTTCTAGTTTTTCGCCATTAAGGATAATGTAGGCTGTAGGCTTTTCATAGATAGCTGTAACTATCTTGAGGAAGGTTCCTTCTAACCCTATTTTACTGAGTGTCTTCAAAATGAAAGGGTGCTGAATTTTGTCAAACACCTTCTCTGCATTGACTGATATGATCATGTGGTTTTTGTCTTTCTTTTTGTTGATGTGATGTATGATGTTGATTGATTTGCATATGTTGAACCAACTTTGCAATCCTGGGATAAAACCCACTTGGCCATGGTGTATGATCTTTTTGATGAAGTGCTGGATTCGGTTTGCTAAGATTTTGTTGAGTATCTATGCATCTATGTTCATTAGTGAGACTGGTCTGTAGTTTTCTTTCTTGGTGGTGTCTTTGCCATCTTTGGGAATGAGTGTGATATTAGCCTCATAAAAGGTGTTGGGGAGGATTCCTGTTTCAACAATGATTTGGAAGATCCTGAGGAAAAGTGGTATTATGTCTTCTCAGAATGTTTGATAGAAATCACCTGTAAATCCATCTGTACCTGGACTCTTATTCTTAGGGAGTTTCTTAATTACATCTTCAATTTCCTCTGAAAAGATTGATCTGTTTAAGCATTCTAGGTCTTCCTTTTCCAGTCTTGAAAGATAGTATTTTTCCAGGAATCTGTCAATTTCTATTTGGTTCTCCAGCCTAACTGAGTATAGTTGTTCATAATCTGATTTCATTTTATGCTGTATTTCTTGGGGTTCTGTTGTACTCTCTCCCCTTTCATTTGTGATCCTACTGATTTGGGTGTTTTCCCTCCCTTTTTTTTTTTTTTTTTTTTGGTGAGTCTTGCCAGTGGTTTGTGTATCTTGTTTATTTTTTCGAAAAGCCAACTCCTGGTCTCATTGATTTTTTTGTATTGTTTTCAAAGTTTCTATGTTGTTTATTTATGCTCAGGTTTTTATTATTTCTTGCCTTCTGGTTATGGTTGGATTTCTTTGCTGCTGTTGTTCCAGTTCCTTGAGATGATCCTTTAAACAGTTGATTTTGTCATTTTCCTTTTTCTTTATATAGACATGTATTGCTATGAGTTCCCCCCTAATTACTGCTTTTGCTGTGTCCCACAAATTTTGACAAGTTGTCTCTTTGTTATCTTTTGTCTCGAGGAATCCTTTTATTTCTTTCTTGTGTTGCTCTTTGATTCAGCTGTTATTGAGCAGCATGTAGTGTAATCTCCAGGTACTAGTTTTTCTCCTTTGCTGCTTCTTGTAGTCAATTTTGACCTCTGTTGCATAGTGATCTAATAGGGAGCTTCTAATTATCCTTACACTTGTGGTCTTATATAGGTTAGATTTGTATCCTAATAGATGGTCTATTCTAGAGAGGCTTCCATAAGGGCTTGAGAAGAATGTGTATTCTGTTTTCTGGGGGTGGAGGGCCCTATATAAGTCTATTAACCCTAGATCTTCTAATTTTTCATTTAGGGCTTTTATTTTTTACTATTTTTCTGTTTGGTGGATCTGTCCAGTGGTGATAGTGGAGTATTAAGGTCTCCTACTATTATCACATTTCCCTTCATCTGTTTCTCCAGGTTAGTGAGCAACTGCCTCACATATTTTGCTGACTATACATTAGGTGCATAAATATTGTATAGGGTTAGTACTTCTTGATCTAGTGTACCCCTGATTAGTATGTAATGGACCCTCTTTTTCTCTGATCACTTTCTTAAGGTTGAATTGAATTTGGTCTGATATAAGAATGGTTGTCCCTGCTCTTTTTTGTTTTCCATTGGCCTGAAAGATTGATTTCCATCCTTTTATTCTAAGCCTATGCCTGTTCTGTACTTGTAAGTCTGTTTCTTGCAGGCAACAGATGTCCGGTTTATTTTTTCTAATCCAGTTCTCTACAATGTGTCTTTTAATGGGAGAGTTTAGTCCATTAACATTTAGGGAGATTGTCGACAGGGAGGGCTGTTGTACATTTGTGTTCTGTAGGGTGTTTTTTGTTACAATCAGGGGTTTGGATTGTGTAGTTCGTCTCTGAGTAGGTCACTTAGAATTGATTTTGTTTGCACAAATAATGCAAGATTGTTTTTGTTTGAGAATATTTTTAGGCTACCATCCCATATGAATGAGAGTTTTGCTGGGTATTGTACCCTAGGCTGGAAATTTCTTTCATTCAGTTGTTTAAATATTTCATTCCACTGTCTTCTCGCTTGAATTGTTTCAATGGGAGATCTGGTTTGATTCTTATGTCCCTTCCTTTGTATTTGAGATTCCTTTTTTCCCTCATTGCTTTAAGAAGTTCATCTTTCACCTTTTTTTTGTCATTTGGATTATTATATGTCTTGGTGTTGTTTTATTAGTGTCTATTTTATTAGGGACTCTTTTCACTTCTTGGATTTGCATGGAGTCTTCTTTCTAAAGGGTGGGAAAGTTTTCTGCTATTATTTCCCTAAATACTTGTTCTTCCCCTTTCCCTGTTTCCTCCCCTTTTGGTATACCTACAAGTCTTAGATTATTTCTTTTGATCATTAAGTATTGGACTTTTCCATTCAGTTCCTTGCCTCTTAATTCCTTGTTGGTTTCCTGGTCATTTTTGGTTTGCAATTTCCCTTCAAGTACTACTATGTGCTTCTCCATCTCTGTAATTCTGCTAGTCTGGCTTTGTATGGTGTCTGTTAAAACCTTTAATTGCTTTTGTATGAAGTTTCTCATATTCTGTATCAGATCTTCTTTAATTTGGCTAATTTGTTCCTCAATGGATTTCTTGTACTCGGTGGCTAGCAGTTCTCATTTCCTCTAACAGGGCTTGCATTTCCTTTCTCATGGCTGTTTTTAAATCTTCGTCTCTTGGATCTGTGTATTTTTGTGGACTTGGGAACTTAGTAGGAGTTCTCTCTGTATCTCCAGCTTTTAGGGTCCTCCTATGTCTGCCATGTATTTTTGCATTTATTAGTGTGACTTGAAGAGCATTGCCTTTCGATTTTGGCCTGCTTTTGCTCCCTGTGGTGTGGGGCTGGGTCCCTTCTCTGGATTGCAGCTCTGGGTGGAACTGTTGGGTGGGCTGGTTGAGGTTTGGCCTCTAGAGTGCCCTCTAGCGGAACCTGATTAGTTGCTTCCTCCTCTTGTTGCCAGTCAGTGCCGTACTGCACCTGACCACAATGGTGGAGGGTGCTGTTGAGCCTGGCCCCCTTGTCCTCCTCCCCTATGTGGAAGTCAGTGGAGCTCAGCCCCCTCCAGGTCTCTGCCGGAAGCTCCTCCCGTCTGTAGGTCCTATCCCGTCCCAGGGGCGCAGAGATGTGGTGGGGCAGGGGCAGAGACAGAGGAAGGTCCCCCACTGTCAGCAGCCAGTGGTAGCCTCAGGGAAGCGATTGGGGGAGGAGCAAAGATTGGGGAAAGTCCCCCACCATCAGCAGCCAACAGAAGCCTCAGGGACACCTAAGATCTCTTTTAATATGATCCACATTATTTTTGAAAATGTACAGAAGAAACTTTTCTCATGTTATTCATTAAGTAGATGAGAAAGTAAACCAAGCAAATAATAAAACTTCATAACTGATTTACTGTCTCCTGAAATATTTCTGTAATGTCAATATAAACAACTAGCAAGTAGAAGATAAGACTGTAGTAGTATTTTTAATTGATGCATATTCTGAACACTTAGATTAGAGAATATTTATACTAAGAATAATGTAAAGAGGTGCCAATTTTCCATGTTAGTAGGTCACAAATCTTTAATTCAATTCTAGGTATATAAAAAGAAATTATAAACCACAGACACTATTGGAATATATGTCTATTCTTTAAATTAAATAAAAAGTACAACCACATATCTATGATAATTTTAATTACTGTAACAAAGGTATTCAAAAGTATCTAATCCAAATTTATTTTCATGCTTTTGGTAGTATCAAAATTACTTGGTTGGACAGCATAAAATCTTTATTCTTAAAAAACTATCTGACTTCATGGAAAACTAACAGAAAATAAGTTAAAACCTTAAATCTCTCACTAATCTAGTCTGGTATTCTGGAAGATAATTTTATTTAATTGTATTCTTATTTATAAAGCGTTCATCAAAGTCTTGGCTTCTTAAACTGCGAATTAGGATTATGTCTCATAATTGGATGTGGGAGTTGTAAAAATGGGGCAACAGTAAAAGGTTTCTGAGCAAAATTTCATTCAAAAGTCCCAACTGTGTGCTTAGGAGTCACTCATTATAGTGCCAGAAACTGAACAAGAGTTCTAGTAAAGCAGCTATATGTCTGACCTATATAAAATACAAAATATATTTTATTGTAATCAAAGAAAGCATGCAATAAAATATATACTATAAAGGATTAGTAATGTACATACTCGTTGAATTAGTAAAAAAATAAATTATAATTTATTGTACTCTTTCTTTGGGATGGTGACTCACACAGAAGTGCTCAGAGCTTACTTCTGGCTGTGTGTTAAAGGAGTTATTCCTGAGATTGAACCAGGGAATGATTCAACAATGCATCTGAGTTGATTTTGCCAATACTTCTCTGTGTTGCATTTTTTTTCCAATGGAAAAAGAAGTTCTGATTTGTACAATGCTCAGTAACATTTGGAATGTTTTTCACATTTTAGAAGTTTTTATTGAACTATATATAGGAATAATAGAGTTTCTTGTGCAATTCTAAATCTTTCCTGAAATTCAAGTATACATTCATGCATAATTAAATTTGAATAAAGTTGTATATCAGAATACAATTTGCATAAAAGAGTATCTTGCTACTCTGAAAAAAAAACACTCCAATTCTTTCTTATTTTTTCATAAAAATATTGCCTTTAGAACACTCAGTTAATTTTGCAAGCTACAAACAAGTTTGATCCTCCATTTGGAGATGGCATTGTAGTATACAATAATATTCCCTATGTTTCAATTAATTTACACCACTGAAAAGTTTATAGATATTCCATATTAAAGCCAAAAGTCATTATTGAAATATTTTGTAATCAAAGACAGCATGCAATAAACTTATCACTATATTAATCATAAACTTATTCATTTAAATAATAAAAAATAAATTAATACCCAAATTACTATTTTGGGGCATGTGGAAGACTCAGAGTCCTCAGAGTTTACTCCTGATTCAAGAAGTTATTCTTGAGGCAGTGCCAGAGATTGAACCAGGGTAGCAGCACAGCACCTATAGGCAAGACATATGTCTAACCTCCCATATTATCTCTCATACATTTATCATGCACATTGAAATGTCTCATAAAGAATACTTTCAATGTGTAGAGAAAAAACAGTAGTTTAACAGTAATCCTACATTCTTCTTGCGGTGGAGAAGGGCCACACCTGGTGACACTCAGGAGTTATTTCTGACTCAGAAATCACTCAGAAAATTGCTCAGAAATAGCTCCTGGCTTGGGGGTCCATATGAGATGCCAGGGGATCAAACCGAGGTCTGTCCTGGGCTAGCACCTTACTGCTCCTCGCCACTGCTCCAGCTCCAAATCCTACATTCTTAATGTGGGATGCTAAGACAAATCAATTGGAAGAATTATACTTTAAAGATTGATTAAATGACCATCTTAGTGAACACCATGGCATGTTATTTTCTCTATCATTGAAAATGAAATAAGTTGTATGGAATAAAATTTTTTAGGTGCCCTCTAGAGGGAGTTAATTTAATTATATTATTTATTAGAGTTTCCATGATGAAGCATGGATTTAAAAATTTAAAAAGCATCTGATTTAAAAATCAGAAATGTATGTTCTTACAATTTTATGGGCTAAAAATTCAAGAATAGGGTATTATCATAGATAATTTATTTAGCAGCAGCCTTCCTGGTTCCTAGAAGACCACAGGGATATCTTCACATTTTCTCTGTGACTGTCTTTCCTCATTGCCTCTTCTTATTACTATGCCAGTCATATCAAATTAAGACCCAGTCTTCTCAGCTTACATTAAGTCACTTATCTAAAAAGTCAGTTCACATTTTGAGAGAATAGGGTTATTGCTTATAGGCATTCTCAGTGCACACAAATCAGACTATAATCGAGCCTCAGGCTTCTATGGGAACTGGTCATGTAAAGCACCTGCTCTTAGCACATATTAACATTCCAGATACTCCACTAGAGTACATGTGTTCAGCTTAGATCACAGATTAGATACATTGATATAGCTAGAGTTCATAAAGAGTTCATCTACCAAATTCCCAGACACAGCCCAAAGAGAATCTTATTAACTTGCTTTTACTAAAATATTATCAATCTCTGACTTAATGTAGTCAGTCTTTGGTGCAGTTAAGCTGTCAAGTTAAAGATTATCTTAAATCTGTGACATATTTTAGATCATATGCGCATATACCTGCATATATGTATATCTGAATTATTGTGATTTCTAAATTTGTTTTAGTTTTTCCAAGGCTGCAAAAATGGTAATATTCCATAACAAACAACTTGGCCTGTATTCTCCTTTTTTTAAATGTACTCTCAGCTTATATAGTTTACAAATTACAAAATAAGATAATGATTTTCTCACTGTAAAGCTATCTTACTTCCTGAGGCCTAGAGCAATAGAACAGTAGCAGGATGTTTGTTTGCACACGGCTAACTTCAGTTTCATCTCCAATATCCACATGGTTCTATGAACACTACTATGAGTAATTTCTGACTGCAGAACCAGGAGCAGCCTCTGAGAAATACGGTGTGTGTGTGTGTCTGGCTACACACACATACACACCACACATACATACACACACACAAACCCTTTATTTGTTCCTGAGTTATCCCCTGGGTTTTAGTACATAAAATTAATGTACAAAAACTGATGTTTTTTTAATTCATAATTTTTATTTTGACCAAAGTGAATTACAAATCATTCACAGTGGTGAATTGAATCATAGTGGCATTGAATCAGAGGCATTGCCACCACCAGTGTTGTCCTCCCTCCACCCTTGTTCCCAGCATGCATCCCATATCGCCCATCCTCTGCCCCCCGGGGCTGCTCGTATAAGTGTTCCCTTCTGTGTCTAGCTTGTTGTAGATTGAGTATCGATTCTGTTGTAGTTGGCTTTGGATTTGGTGTTTAAGTCTGATCAGTTTTTTATTTCTACTCAATGTTCAGACGACTGTTTGGTCTTGGTGCCCTCCATTATTTCCTCCTCAATTTGTGAGGTGGAAAAAGATGGTTCAAGTTATGTGGTTCTGTTTGAAGGTAAGGAAAAAAAAAGAAAGAAAAAGGGGGGGGGGGGGACAAAAATTTTAACAAGCAAAAAACGAGAGGATTCCTTCTATAGATAAAAGTTTTATCTGTTTAACTTCTTTGAGAAGGTAGTTTTAGATCCCATCGTGTTGTCTTCTAGTCTCAAACTCATTTTTTGCTGGTTTCCTATACAGATATTTCTTCCATGCTAGCACTTTCCTGTTGAAAGGTTAAAATAGTTAAATGCTTTCTAAATTTTATGTACAGAATTAACCTCCCTTCACCAAAGGTCCCAGGACTCTGCACTACAGTCCTGTAAAACGCCTTTGTTACTTCCTTATTACCTCCTTAATTCACTTTTCCCCACTGCTTCGTAAATTCGAATTTGAAATCCAATGCCAAGGATTTGCTTTCATAAATCATTCATATTTTATAGCAAGAAGTTGTATTAGATTATATAATTTTCCATCTAGTCATTATACACAAATTGGAAAACAAGGAAAGTCTTATTTATTAAGCAGTTCTATCAATTTGATCAGGCTCATTGTAATAAGAAAACTTTCTACAAAATTTTTTGCTAACAAAAATAATTGCTGCTGGGACTGGAGCAAAAGTACAATGACTGGGTATTTGCCTTGAACACCACCAGCTAACCAGGATTCAATTCCCAGCATCACATATGGGTCTCAAACTCACCAGGAGTAATTCCTGGAGCTCAGAGGAAGAATTAATCCCTCCTCATCTCTAGTTGTGTCCCCTAAACAAATTTTTATTGTTCTATTGGATCTGTTGTTAGCATGTTTATAAAAGTATAAACTCAGTTTATTTTCCTTCCTAGTTTTTGCCCTCCTCTAGAAGATGGCTTCTTAAATGGAGTGATTATATATTATTATATATTACAAACAGGCAATTTTCTTTTCAGATGACACGAATGGGCTAGCCTTGACATGCTGATTGAATATATTTGCATGAAAATGAGAAAAGAAGTAGTTAAGAAAGGTCATGAAAGAAAATTAGTATAATATGGTAAATTTACATTATTCTGTATTAAGCACAATTACCAAAATAAAAAAAAATGAAAATAGATTTTTTCAGATGAGTTGATTACAGAAAAGTATTAAAACAGGCAAATAATTGAGAAAATTGGAACACCTGGGATACAAAATTAAAGAAAAAATTAAGTGCTTCAATACTCTACAATTGTTTACAATCATGAAATAGTCAAACACTTCATGATTCAATGAAGATAAGCTCAAGTTCTTTTTGATAGATGCTTTTCTATTGTTTCCCTAATTTTATACTAATAACGTAAAACATGAAAAGCACATATGTATTTTTAAATGATATAAAATAAGAATAATAGTTAGTTGTTTAGTTATTTAGAACTGGGCCAGTTTCAGAATTTTCTCCTAATAGTAACAGCTACCCTAAATAAATGAAGTACATATATCAGAGGGGAGATGTGGGCAAACAATTGATTAAGTCAAAGGAAAGAAATATATATCTCAGAGATGCAGGAAAATATTCTCCTTTTTCTCTGCCAGGTAGTTAAAATTTGCTTTACCGTACTGTACCCAAAGAATATTGCTAGGATAATTGCAAACAGGTGAGCTTGGAGCTCTGTTGACCTTTAATTTCTTATTCTTACTACAGCCTCTTTCCACAGGTGGAGCTTCACTTCCAGGGGTCTAATTGTTTTCTGAGTAGTTTTCTAGGCTGCATTCCTCAACTGGCTCATGTATTTATCTCAAAGACCTTCATAGCTTTGGGTTGATAGGACCCAGCCAGTATTCTTGTCAATATATATGACCAAATCAGCTTTCTTTCTGCTTAAAACAAAGGGATCTAAAGTTGCATGCCTTATCATCAGGATACAACAAGGAATAGCACATAGTAGGCATTAAACATCTGGTGTGTGTGTAGATAGATAGATAGATAGATAGATAGATAGATAGATAGATAGATAGATAGATAGATAGATAGATATCTGTCTCAAAATTTACCAGATAAAGCTGGAGAGATAGCATGGAGGTAGTGTGCTTGTCTTGCATGGAGAAAGATGGTGGTTGGAATCCTGGCATCCCATATGGTCCCCCGAGCCTTACACGAGCGATTTCTGAGGAGAGAGCTAGGAGTAACCCCTGAGCGCTGCTGGGTGTGACCCAAAAACCAAAAAAAAAAAAAAATTACCAGATAAAACAATAAACATTGGCTTCTCACAGTTTCAGAGCCCAGCTTGCCTACATACATCTGGCTCAAGATCTCTGAAAAGGCTGAAATTAAGCCGTTAATCCCCCTTGAAAAGTACTCATATATGATGTCGCCATTAATAGCAGTTATTAGGACTTTCAAGTTAATGTATTCAGCAATTAAATGAAAATAAATAAATCTACAACAGAAAGTACAGTTCTCTATTTTATCTGTGTTTGTAAGCTAGAAGTCATGGTACTATAATATAATCACTGCGGAGATAAAGCACAACTGACCAATATTATTAAAATTATTATTAATGCCACTTAATCAAAGTAATGCTAATAATATAGTTATCACAGGTTTCTAATAATAAAGTTATCCTGGTTGGACATCATTGTGGGCTCTACTTTCCAAGTACTTATGATATAAACAAATTTAGCAATTAATGAGATAAAGATTTTTATATTTAAAGCTTATCATTATGCTAAGTTTAGCAATGAAGAAACTAAAGTTAGGAGTTAAAATAAATAGGATGTGGGATCTGGAGATTTAATACATTGAGTAAGGCATTTAGCTTGCAAATGATCTACACAGATTAAATCCATGACATCACATTATCCCCTAAACCCACTAAAAGTGATCCTTGAGTTCAGAGTCAGGAGTAACCCTGAATACTGCTTGGTATGGACAAAAAATTAATTAATTGATTCATAAATGAAATAATATGTAGGATTTTAGCTCTATATCTATAAGACAGGTATACTTTAATATTCTGAATGCCTGTTTATATCAAAGACTTCACCACCCTCTAATGTATTTTTATGTACTCTTGTATTTATATTTTATATACTCTTGTCAAAGTTTAAAATACATTTAAAATTACCTTTAATTTAATATTTTGTGATTTGCCTATCACTAAATCAAAGATATAAGAATATTTCAAACCAATATTAATGAAATATATATTTATGAATCATTAAAATCTATTAACAAATAGGGAATTTTCACATAGTACTATCTTTTATTCATTATTAAAATATATTTTTGTTTGGTTGGTTGATTTTGGGGGGGCATAACCGGGTATGCTCAGGGGTTACTCCTGACTATACACTCAGAAATCACTCCTGGCTTGGGGGACCATATGGGATGTTGGGGATCGAACCAGGTTCGTCCTGGATCTTCCACGTACAAGACAAATGCCTTATCGCTTTGTTATAGCTCAGGCCCCTAAGATACATCTTTTTAATGTTTATTTTTACTACTGGTTTATACTTTCTGAACTAATGCAAGTATGCTGCAAAATATTTTATAATGTGGAATATTAACCACAAAATACATTTCATATTATTAAAAGATATACCATCTATACTAGATTTTTGTTCCTGTACATGTGTGCACATGATTATGTGTGCACATAGTTATGTGTGTGAGGAAAAAAAGAGAAAAAGAGAGAGATAAGTGCCTAAAAAATAATCAATATATTAACAAATGCATGAGATCTTAGTCCTTGGTACTGTTGACCAAGGGATCCATCAATGTAACTTATCAAAGATACTTAGATTCTTACTGATAATATGAGATCTTCAAATATCTATTAAAAAGAAAAAGTAAAAGCCAGGAAAATAGAAACTTATGCAAGGTTTAAAGTTTCTCATGCTCAGCATGCAGGAGACCCATTTTCTATTCCTAGCACCACATGATCTCCCAAGCATCTCCAAGAGCATCCACAAGTACTGAGTCAGGAATATCTCCTGAGAACTGGTGGTTTAGGAATCAAAACCAAGCAAATTTAAAAAATTCCAGAAACAAGTAAAATAAATACACAATACATAAAGAATATTTTTCAATTTATTCTGCATCACACAATGAAAAACAAAGGATTCTGAAAGAAAAATAAGTAAAAGTGAGTCTTATGGACATTAGGAGGATGTAGAATCCACAATAAAATTCATCTGATAACCTGCGTCCAAGACATAAAAGCCTGAAATTAAAAAGATCAATATGTCTAGAGTCTATTGACTATAATCTGCAGCGTTTCTCAATGAAAACTAGGGAGATAAGGGTTGAGCAAAACTAAAACATCCAAGTTGCCCAGAATGACATTGTAAGTATTTTATCAATTTGATTTGCACATATTATAGAAGAAACTACCAAATTGATTGGAAAAAATCACTGAAAATAATTTTAGGCAACAAATGGCATTTGAAATACTTCAAAAATATATGGTCTTTATCATCTTACCAGACTGGGAAAATACTCCTATTAGGAATTGATAGGATATATATATATATATAGGAGGCAATATATATAGTATATATATATATATATTATATATATATATATATATAGGAGGCAATGCATCATTATTGAGCATTAATTGATCCTAGATTTAGGACTATACTAAATTCTCTTGTATAATCTTAAAAGTAAGCACCAAAAGTAACATTCATAATAACTTTTGGAGTTGATTCAATATTAAGCATTCAATCTTCCAGCTGAGTTCCAAATCTTAAAAGAAACAAACTTACTTCTTGTGCCCCATCAAAATTAATATGCAACAGAAACACTAGAGATAATAAATGATTAGTGCAAACTAATTTTCAGTTCATATCTTCAAATAAAAGCAACCCTAAAGAAGCTACCACTACACATATTGGCAGATACATAATACTAAAATTTGAACCTGGTGCCTAATGGATTAAGAACTGAGGGTGAAGAGTTTTATTAAGGTGGCAAATCTGGATGGGGTTGAGGGGTGCGGGGATAGTTGGATATCCTTGGGTGAAAGATATGTAACCCACTTTGCTCAAAAAAATCAACAATTGAACCTGTTAACATAATCGAGACTTTTGAGGAGAAATATTTACAAATGGGAAGAATGTGAAACATAGGGATTAAAGAGTGCAATGTGATCAATTTCAAAGCAATAACCACCAAAATTATAGCTTAACTGTAGTCAGATTTATGTAGAGTTTCTTTGTGCTGGTGGTAAGTTTAGTTATGTAAATTGCTTTGATCAATGGAACTTTAAAAGTAAATATTGTTTCAATATTTGAAAAGTATGGTAGTACCTGAAAGATTACATTCTCTAGCTAGAAACCCTGAAGTTCTTCTGTACTTCTGTTCTATGGTCTACTCATCTGTAGGACCTATAGAACATCAAATAATATATTTTAATATATAAATATATAAATAATATAGATGAAATATATATTATACACATAAATTAAAAATATATTATGTACATAAATTAAAATATATATTATGTACATAAATTAAAATATTCTAGATGACCCAGCCCTACCTATAACAATCCAGAGCAAAGAAGTATCAGTGAACCTAAAAGTTCTGAGAAAGTATAATTATTTGATAATTACTTTGAATGATTTATTAAGCAAAAGTCAAATCCAAGAGTATAATTATTTCCTTACACAAATATACTCCACATTCACCTAGTCTTACTTTTCCTGTTTTCACTCTAAGATAACTTTTACACATTATAAGGAGTTTATTATCTCTTGTCTTTTAACATATATTATGAAGTCTATTAGCCTATTTTTTCTACTCTTTAAATATATATTATGAGGTCTATTAGGAATTTCATCTACAGATTCACACTGCATATAGCAGTGAGAGTGGCCTTTAACTTAAATTTATTCCTAGAGTTCTCATTTGGGTCTATTGAGGTCAGAACAACAAAGATAATACACTTGGAGCTCACAAAATACTGGATGTCGTTGCCCAAGTTATAATAAATTGAGCATGTCAATAACATAAATGTTCACTTTATTTAATGAAAATGAGTTGACAAAGAGATTTGTGGTGAATGTAAATAAGACTCTGATAGAGAAAAACATAAAAGAAGACTGTTCGGCAAAAATATAGAATAAGAAAATTTTCTTAGAGAAAATGAAACTTAAGTTCTCCTAAAGCTGATAGAAATGTGTCAATTAATAAAGTGCAAAAGATTTAAGCAAAGGAATCAACATAGATCAACAATCTCTATGTAAAGAACTATCAAACGTTCTACATCATTTAAGGTTCAATTTTGAGAAAGTTTATGGCAGATTTTAGCAATGGAAAGATGAAAGAAACCATTGTAGGCATATGGTGTCTCACAAAGATATCACCAGCCTTATTTATAAGACATATAAATATTTTATGTTCTATAGAACTGGAGAATTGAAACTGATTTTGTGATTAAGATCATCAGATTTCCTTAAAAAAGTGAGCTATTCTGACTTATCTAGTACCCTATGTACTCAATTTCTTTAATTATAGAGGAAGAAAAGAGAGGCCTGACCCATGATTTTAAGCTGCTTTAAACTCTGAGGTAGGAAGAAAAGCAAAACTTAGGAAACCATAAAGAATAAAGGTATGAATCATTCCTGAAGTCTTTAGAACAAAATCTTCTTAATTCAGATCTAAGAGATTAATTGCAAACTGTTGACCTTATTATCACTAGTAATAATAAGCTACTTTATCTGTTAACTTTCTGTAATTTGTTTGAATAGTGATAAGAAACTAATACAAGGGGCCATGTCATAAAGTTTATGCATTTTGTTAAGTCTTCCAGAAGGTAAATGAGAGACTGGTGAAGGAGAGAATTATGGTCTCAAAGATCTCAAAGATAAATTTGAGAAAGTCTAAACTATTGGAGTTCTAGAAGAAACAGTTCCCTCCTAATAATAATGTTTGGTGGGGGAACAAGGTTATAGTATAGGTTTAGGACCAAGCTCCATAGGTTATGATCAAGGTTTGATACCTAATACCCCATGACAGAGCATAGCAGTAGACCTGTATAATGCCCAAAGTTTTACCACCACTTGTAGCTCTGAAGACTCTAAGCATCAGCAAAAACCTAAGTGGTTCCAAACACTGAAGTGTGTCAGCAATACTGCAACTTTTCAAGTTTGTCAGGTGGATTAGGTTCCAATGGTACTCTTTGAGCACTGTTTGGGAGATCCACCTCTGGAATCCACCTCTAAAAAGATAATAACCGGTTAATCAGGTAGAGCTAGGAAGCAATTAAATTTATAATAAAAATAAACTTAACTGAAAACCAAACTGAAAGTGGATAGGGGATTATCTAGGGCAAATTCGGGTATTGGATATAGTATATCCTGGTACTATCATCTATATGGGAAATAAAGGAAGAATATGGGCATTATTTTGTCCTATTTTGATGAATTGGAGGTGTATAATGAAATCTGAAGTGGAGGTGGTGGTAAGAATCCTCCTGGAGGACTGTTAATCCCAAGACTAGATTTCAGGTTTGAGAATACCAAGAGCACATACGTGACTTGAAAATAAGTGGACACATGTAAGAATGTAACAAGAAAGTTTCTTTAGGTTCCCTATTTAATAAATACCATCACCTATCACAAAAAATAACTACTTTAAAGTTTTAGGTAATTATTGACAAATCTGTTGAAAAAATTAAATGTGACTAGTGTTATATATATTTATATACACATACATATATATGGATTAGTAAATCTTTTGTAAACTATTATCAGAGGTATTACTACTGGCTCTCCTAAAAAATAACAGAGAAAACCAAAAGCTCCAGGAACCCAAGTTCCAGTTCTGCATAAAACCAATAGTCTCTGTCTTTACCATATTTGCAGCCCAATTAGCTCTTTGAAGGGAGGAACCTTTTTCACTCAACTCTATATGTCTATTAAACTACTGAAGCCTCCAATACACATATATAGTCTAAGATTAGAGAACACAGACCAAAGTGCTAAGTGATAGTCCATCATTGGCATTTATAAACAATCACACTTTATAAATGTTTGCAGGAAGATTAGCAAAGATGGAGATGTTCTAGTAGACAACTGGAAATAGGAGATGTAAGGGAGACAGAGAGGACAGGACAATGGAAGACAGAAAGGAGAGAAGACCAGCAGTAAAAAGGAGGCTGGTGAGAAGCTGCTTATGAGACACCGAAGAAGAGAAAGGTCAGAAGGGAGCAGGAGTTAGAAGCATCTCTGAGAAATTACACGGGAGCTGAAGAGGAAATCTAGTTTTAACCTTGGAAAGGTCTTTGCTATTCCCTTTGTAGAAAACGGGGGGTCAGAAAGGCCTGTCTGCAGTTTTAGAGCAGTTTCCTGTAGGAGATGAATCATGTCCTCTGCAACAAATCCCCAAATGAATAGTTCGCCCTGCCCAGGTCTCCAGTCTCAGTGGAAGAAA
>PVKC010006799.1:0-30545 GCA_004027635.1 Crocidura indochinensis | reverse complement strand
TCAGTAACTTTACAGACTCAAAACCAGCCTTAAAAGAAAAACTGAAAAGTATACTTTAAGACAAGACTGACCACCAGACACACCAAACTCCTACACAAAGATGGCACTAAATCCCATGACCATTATCTCTCTCAATGTCAATGGACTAAATACACCAGTGAAGAGACAAAGAGTGCTGCCTACAAGAAACACACCTAAATAGTCAGAACAAACATAGAATCAAAATTAAAGGCTGGAGGAAAAATGAATGATCCAATTAGGAAATGAGCAAAAGAAAAATAAATAAAATATTTCACTTTGAAGGACAAACACATGGAAACAAGCACATGAAAAGACATTATGTATCATTTTCTATTCCAGAAATGCAAGTTCGAGCTAAAATAAATTTCATCAATCACCAGAAATCTAGACCTCTGGTATGACTAAACTGTTTTCATATTTTACATTTTACATTTTACATGCATCTACTAGAGAATCTAGCCATTGTGATATTTAATTTTGATTCTAGACAAATGCATATTAATGTTCATATAAAAAGATATCCACAAATGTGGCAGCTTTAATCATAATCATTGAAAAATGTAGAGATACTACTATTGCTGAATTGTTAAATAATGAGATGCTAATATTATAAGATGCTTCTTAGCAATGCAACGGAACTAGTTATATGCAATAACTTTATAAATCTTAGGGAAAGGTGAGTATTGAAAAATCAATCTTAAAAGATTATATTGTTTTATAGTATGGATACTACATTCTCAACATGGAAAAATCACAGATTCTGATCAAGGTAGTATTTGACAAGGAATAAAATGGATGAAGCTTAGTATAGTATGAGAGTGAACATAAAAGTGTAACAGGCTAATTTATTCTAATAGAAATGTCCTGTACCATGACATTATCAGTTCCACTATTTTGTGTAAGATATTGGATTATAGTATTTTATAGTAACATATTGAAATATTGAAACTTTATAAGATACTTAATGCAAAATTATAAAATTTATATATTTTATATTATTTATATATAATTTATAACTATATTAAAATAATATTTTGTATATTTTACATAATAAGATATTTTATTAAAGGTCAAATATTTTACTAAGAGTATTAGCATATTCAGAAATAACAGAAATCACTTCTAAAATATTTTTCAACTAATTTATTAAATTAAGATGGCATTGACCCCAATATATTAAAGTTCCATAAAGTTTTCATACAAAAATATTACATATGTATTTCTATTTAATTCATATGAATGCATTTTATAACCAAAATTTTTATAAATAAAAATAATCTGACTTTGCTTTCATATGACAATCACATACTGGGTTTTTTTTTTTTGTAATTTTAAATTATTGTCAGGAATATTTGAAAAACAAAAAGCAAAATAAATACATTTTAATGACAATCTTGCATTTGTTCAAAGATTATAATGTGGTTTTGATCCTTCTAAAGAAAAAATAATTTACAATAAAACTTCTAAACCATCTTCTTTAAACTGGATACATTAATATAGTGAACAGGACTTGGTGAACCAGGTTGTTAGGGTAAAACTGTAAAATATCAATTTTATATATGGAAAACATAAGGTTAGGTAACATCTTTTTATGTATCCAGTTATGTCATAATAGTATAAAATGATATCAGAAATCTATACAATTATAGACTTGAGGAAATATAAATGTATATACTATGAAGATTATTTTAATGTAATTTTCACATTTACATTAATATTATTTTACTGTATATATATTTTAAAATAATCATACAAGCATTCCTGGGCTTTGATTGCTATATTTTCTTGTAATATAAAACAAACACTGTATGATTAATGTTTATTTAGGGATTGCATTTTTAAATCTGTTATTTGATTTTGAATTTCTGTGATGTGGCAATATTGTCAAATATCTTATTACAACATATAAAATATGCTCATGAATATATTGGAAAGAGTATCTAATGGGCTTTCAAAAATGTTATTTCAGGCAGCAGCAAAAATCTTTCTCTTGTGATATTTGCACTAATAAGAAACCTTATACTCTAGTCATTTGGAAAATCCCCCTAATACTACAGGCCACTGAGTGTTGTGTATTGGATCATTCAAAATTTATATTTGGGTTTGAGGTTGTTAGATTGTCTTTTTATTGAGGCTTTAAATTCGATAAGATTATTCACAATCTGTTGCTTGTCTTTGAATTATCTCCAGCAAAGTATTTTTCCTCGGGCCATTAATGAGTTGTGCTAGTATAAATACAGGGCATGCCTATCCTAACTTTTCTATACTTTTCCTTGTCATATCTAACTTTATTCTCTTGCTCATTTTTTGTTTTTAGATATAGAGAGCTAGACAATTAGAATAGTCTTGATTAAGAGGAAATGATGGCTAGGCTTATTTTAGGTAATATTTTTTGCCTAAATTTTATTATTTTCTCTTTTCATATCAGCAGATATTTTAGCACCTAGATGTTGTGATAATTTATTTCTGTAAGATCAATTTGCTTTTGACTACCAGAGAAATTCAGCAGCCAAAACACTGTTTTAATGCATATATTGAATTTCTCTATAGGCCACAGTAATAAATTATTAGATTAGGAGGGACACTATTCTAAATCTGGAAATACGTATAATTTATTGCATATAAAGTTTTCTTTCCAGTCAGAATCTCTAAAAAATAAGATATGTGAACATTCTGAAATTGTAGTCAAATATCAGCTTGGTAGAGCTAATATTATACTATATTGAGAAGCTATGTGATCATTCTCACTCATGTATAAGACAATCAGAAACTAAAACATTTACCAGCCCTTTATAGAAAAAAAATCTAGAAATAAAAATGAAGATCTAGGGGGCCAGACAGATAGCACAGAGGTTAAGGAATTAACCTTGCACATGACCCAACCCCGTTCAATCCCATGACTGCTTCTGTCCTTCCAAATTCTGTCAGGAGTGGTCCCTGAACATAGAACCAAGATTAAGGAAACAGTATTACTCGGTCTAGTTCAAGCCCAGACCCTCAAATTAATCAGTTAATTAGATTACAAACATAAATTTAGAGAAGAGGAAAGTAAACGCCAAGTGCTGTTTCTTCTCTAACTTGATTCTAGAGTATTGTCTTAATTCTCAGGGATCATCTATCCTATGAAGTGATGCCCTTAATATGTGTGAATTTCCATTCCATGATTTCAAATGTGTCTGATTATAAGCATAATAAACATTTATGTTGATTCTGATCTAACATGAAATATAAATACAGTGATTGTAGGATACCTGTGTCTTCTCTAAATTTAGAGAAGACAATTAATGGAAACAGAATCAGTCAGTGACATGTATGGAATACTGTGTTTTTGCTTCCCAGCTTCATCTATGACTGCCCATACAATAGGCCCTTCCATGTGTGTCTAGTGGATTTTAGGGAACTTATGTCTGAGACATTAGGGAGAGAGAGTTGAACTGTGACAAACTGAAGAGAGAATTTTGTTTTCTGAAAAGTGCAGGAGAAGAATAAGGATTAACAGAGATGGGAAGGAAAGAACGTGTCCCCTAAAAAACACACAAAATTTAATATCCTTAGAATGTAATACTACTACTACTAATAATAATAATAATGTAGTGCAGAATTCTAATAATATGGCAGCTGAAGACATTGGTATTTGTAATACTTAGTGATGCAAACAAGGAATCAACATGATAGCTTTTATTGAAATTTATTTAGATAGCTGTGAAGCGAGTGAAAGTAAAAAAGTGCATGCTCTAGAGGTCAGGATTCTCCAGCAGGCAGAGACAAGCAAATGAGCTATGTGTCCAATGGACATCACAGGCTTGAAGTACAAATCTAATTAAATTTTCAGTCGAAATGTATTTATGTAACTACTAGCAGCATTGCTGAACAGAGCAGCTAGAGACTAAAAGGTAACCAAATCTCTTGTTATACCAGAAAAATGACTGCCCAACATTGAAAAGAATATGAGAAACTTGTTGCTGAGAAAAACAAGAATAAAAGTACTATCTATTTGATAGGGATTTGGTTTGTTGATGGGAACATGCTGTCCAAAGCCTTAGTAGACCAGGACTGCTTCACTAAATTATTTCATTTTTGTAAATGATTGAGTTCAATATGTTCTAGTTGTGTGAGGATATATTTTATTAAAAATTGACTTACATTTGTACATTCATTTTTCTGGATAAATTATCTATGAATGGTTGTGCTACTGTATTTACATATGTGTGATTGTGTATATACCTGTTGTAAAACCCACACTATTATTTACAGAAAATTATCATAATTTTCTGTCATCACAATCTATTCAAAAACTGACATTAAAATTGTGGATTTTTTGGTAATAATATTTATTTACATTGTAATAGTCTCCTACTATTGCTATCTTATTTGAAAAAAATTAGCCTGAAATTGAAGGACTTTGTTTAACATAAAGTGAAGCAGATCAGTTAAAGTATATCATTTACAAACCTCATAATTAAGGTGTAGGAAAATTGACTAGACATGTTTGTTTATTGCTGGAAAATAATGCATTAAGAGAAATTTAAAAAACTTCATTATCTAATGTCCTCTTAGATTTACCTAATAATGCATTTATTTCCTTTTTAAGTTTCTTGTCATATATTATTGAGTCATGATAGATTACATTTGACATTTTGGTTCTGCTTGCCATATTGTGCTACTTTGGTAGAAAATAAAAAAAGTTGCCACTAGTCTTTTGTTGCATAAAATTCTGTAAAACACTATATTCCTGACAGGTTCATTAGTCACTGTGTGAGAAAAGTTACATTTCCATAGTTGACATGCAAAGCAAATCAACCTTCCCCAAATATCAACCTTATTCCCATTTTTGAAAAATATATACTTAAATTCATGCTGGACGGATTAGAGTGCACACACATACACATATATGTGATTACATGTGTGCCTATAAGCAAATGTTATATTCACATTTCTATAAAACACTAGCCTACAAAAATATTATTGCTAATTGCTTAGTAAAATTTTTTTAAATTGAAAGATTGTTGAATTGCTTTAACGTTTCTTCACTAAATTGATTAAGAAAACTCAGACATCTTGGGAGATATAGTTGATATTAGTTTTTTTATTAAACACAACTTATCAAAAACAAATCTCAACTCTCATCAGAGGTATACTTACTATTTCAAAGACCTTGCTAAAATTGTGAAAATTTTTCTCCATTTGCTGTTTTTTGTTTGTTTATCCAAAAATCTTTCTTTGTTGAGTTTTGAAAGAGTATTGGGTTCTTTCAACATCTTCCTATGTAGGAGAGAAGGAGAAATTGGCAACTGTAGGAGGACAATATATTCTCAATTGAATTGATCCATGCAAATAATATATTTGTTTGCCTGTTTTCTGGAACATCATTTAGAGAAGTACCTCATGGAGTGAAATATCTTTATCTCCAAATGAAGGCAATTTCCAAACAAGGCAAAATCATTTAAGATTAAAGAGCACAATATACTTACAAACATGTCTGCCCCTGAGTGAAATGTCACAGAATTAGGAAGATATACATATGATAGGGATAAAAATGACCTCAGATCAAAATAAAGAATATGGAATTTGTCACCTTTGACAGAATTTTAGAAAAGATTATTTTCTTTATGTCTTGTGCATTAAAATAATTATTTCTAATATAGAGTAAATACCCAAATGGGAATAAATAAATAAGATTTAATCTCTGCACTCTGCACTCAGTGATAACTCAAGGTGGCGCATAAGAGACCATATGTGATGACAAGAATTTAACTCTAAGGCACACACTCTACCCCTTATTGCTTGCTCCAGCTCCAATTATTACTTTTTTAAGTAGTGAGAATTTTATTAATGATAATTAAATGTATTCCTTAAGTACATTGGAAATGTATTTTTAGATTTTTACTAAAATGTTATTAAAGCACCATGATTTACAAAGTTATTCATTAATTGGTTTTTAGCTAGACTATCCCAGGAATAATTTCTCTACCAGTGTTTTCTTCCCTCCATCAGGGCTCCCAGTTCCTTCCCATCCACTCCTCCATCATGCTCATTCTGCCTCATTGGTATGTGGCTTTCACCTGTCTTCTTCTGTATAATAAGACAACAAGAATATAAAAATAAATATTGCAATCATTTCTTAAAAAAATCTTTTAAACAGCTATTTATAGGTTTAATATTGTCTGTTTCTAGAAGAATATTAACTTTTGAATTTTATTTATTATTATTATTATTATTATTATTATTATTATTATTATTATTATTATTATTATTATTTTGGTTTTTGGGTCACACCCGGCAGTGCTCAGGGGTTACTCCTGGATCCATGCTCAGAAATTGCTCCTGGCAGGCTCGGGGGACCATATGGGGCACCGGGATTCAAACCGATAACCTTTTTGCATGAAAGGCAAACGCCTTACCTCCATGCCATCCCCCGGGCCCCAACATTTGAATTTTAATATGACCACAAGTAGGTACCTCATATTGGTCCTCTGAATGGGGTTGGAGTTGTGAGCTTATTTTATACTCAAGATTTAGCAAGGATTTTGTGTTACATATATGTTTAAACACCTATCCTTTAACATGTAAGGTAACTTTTAAAAAACCAAATCTCTTTTGAAATGGAAAATTTACCCTTAAAATGTGGATAATGAATTCATGCAATATATTTTTCCAAAGATTAACTGATATAAAAATCTCTCACTCAAACTTCATATAATAATGTCTTTATTTGTGCCATAAATATTGAAGATATGAAATGAGAAACTCAAATTAATTCATAATCACTTTCAATTATACTTCACTTCTTTCATCTTTTATTTTAACATCTAATTTATTCCCAATTCACTGATCTCATCAGTGATGACTTAGATTACTTGAAACAACTTATCTGTTGATTTCAGTAGATGAATAAAGGTAGAAAAGTCTTGACTAGTAATAATCAGGACAGAAAAATACCACATAACAAAGGGAAGCTTTGTTGGTGAGCAGAAATATAAGGTAGCCACATTAAAATTTTATATAAAAATGTGACTTTTCAAAACTACTATGTTTACAAAATATTGGTAACTTTTATATCAACTATTGACTCTAAGTTGCTCACAATTTTCAGCAATTACATTACAAGTTGAAGCCTGCCCTTTTCAATAAAATATGTTAGATTCAATCAGTCTTAATTTATAAATCGTTTTCTATTAGTTTATTATATCAGTGTCCCTTTTAACTAAGTGTAAAAACAGCTATGATGACAATAATAAAAGCACGTCATGATGTTGGGTGATGCAGTTTCCAGCTGCCTGAGATCCAATCTCACCAGCTTTCCTGCCACTGCCTTAGAGTGGATTTCATCAGCATTCCTGCGGGTGAGGCTGCCTGCTTCAGAGGCAGGTGGAGACATAGGCACACTGATTCCTGCTGCTTTCTGCCGGGACTCAGAGGAGCGCAGAGGCCATATTGGGTCATGCAGTTTCTAGCTGCCTGAGATCCGATCTCATCAGCGTTCCTGCAGCTGCCTTAGAGCAGATTTCATCAGCGTTCCTACAGGAAAATCAACCCACACAGAAAGGACACAACCAGAGGAGTGTGGCCGCGTATAGCACTTACCCAATCAATACCACCACAACACGTAGAAAAACCCACAATACAAGTGTGACAATGGGGAAACAATGCAAGCCAGCGTCAGACATAGAGAATGAAGATGACAATTCTGATGACCAGATAATGACCAACGAACTAATCAATCTCTCAGAAAAGGACTTTAGAAAAGCAATATGGAAGATGCTCAAAGAACTCAAAGAAACCATGGATTGAGTTGAACAGAACACTAATAAGAATCAAGAAAATATGAAGACAAAATCACAAAACTCCAAATTGAAATAACATGTCAACTAACATGCCTGAAAACCTCAGTAAATGAATTGAATGAAAAAAATGGATAAGCTAAACACCAGGATAGAAGAAGCTGAGATTAGAATTGGTGCTGTGGAAGATGAGATAAATAGCAACTCCATACAGCGGGAGAGATTGGGAAAAAAATGTAAAACAAATGAACAGACAATGGAAAATATAGTCAAAGAATGGGAACAGATGAAAATAGAAGTCTATGATAAGATCAACAGAAACAACTTAAGAATCATTGGAGTCACATAGACCCAGGAAAAAATTTTCCAGGAAGAATCAACAGTCAAGAATATTATTAAAGAGAAACTTCCAGATCTAAAGAATGTATATGAACAAATCCTGTATATCCAAAGAGTACCAACCAAAAGAAACCCCAGAAAAAAATACCCCAAGACATATCCTAGTCACAATGTCAAATCCCACAGATAGAGACATAATTCTGCAAAAAACAAGATCAAGGGGCCCACGAGATAGCATGGAGGTAAGGCGTTTGCCTTTCATGCAAAAGGTCATTGGTTCAAATCCTGGTGCCCCATATGGTCCCCTGTGCCTGCCAGGAGCAATTTCTGAGCATGGATCCAGGAGTAACCCCTGAGCACTACCGGGTGTGACCCAAAAAAACAAAAAACAAAACAAAACAAAAAAACCAAGATCAAAAAAGGAAATTACATTCAAGGGAGCATCCTTGAGATTTACAGCAGAGCTGTCACCAGAAACACTCAAGGCCAGAAAGCAGTGGTGGGATATTGTGAATGAAATTAATGCTTCTCCTAGAATTCTGTACCCACAAAACTCACGTTCTGGTTTGATGGAAAATACATGGTTTCACAGACAAAAGACAGCTCAGAAACTTTATAGATTCAAAACCACACTTAAGAGAAAAACTGGAAGACCTAATTTAAGACATGACTAACCAAAATACACACCAAACTTCGATATAAAGATGTCAGCAAATCACAGGACAATTCTTTCTCTCAATGTCAACGGACTAAATACACCAGTTAAGACATACAGAGTGACTAAATGGATCAAAAAACTCAATCCAACTTTCTCCTCTCTAAATGAAACGCACCTGAATAGTCAGAACAAATATAGACTCAAAATAAAAGGCTGGAGGAAAATTATCCAAGCAAACAATACCCATAAAAAAGCTGGAGTGGCCATACTAATATCAGATAATGCAAACTTTATACTCAGTAAGGTTGTAAGGGACAAAGATGTACATTATATATTAACCAAGGGGTATGTAGAGCAGGAAGAAATCACTCTTCTATGCACCGACATACATATATGCACCGAATGAAGGTCCAAAAAAATATTTAATACAATTGTTGACAAAGCTGACAAATAACATCAACAGCAACACAATAATTGTGGGGACCTCAACACGGCTTTGTCATCAAAGGATAGGTCAACCAGACTGAAACCCAACAAGAATATACTGGACCTGAGGAGAGAAATGGAAGAAAGAGGCCTAGTGGATATATTTGGACACTTCATCCCCAGAAACCTGGATACACAATCTTCTCCAATGTACATGGGACATTCTCCAGGATAGACTATATGCTCGCACATAAAACATATCTTCATAATACGAAGAGAATAGAAATTTTGCAGGCTACCTTTGCTGACCACAAGGCTCTGAAATTATTTGTGAATTCCAAAGGAACAAAGAAGGAAAACTTTAACACCTGGAAGGTAATCAGCCTCATACTGAATAACCAGTGTGTTCGAGATGAAATCAAAGAGGAAATCAAAAGGTTCGTGGAAACAAACGATAATGAAGACACAAACTATCAGAACTTATGGGACACAGCAAAAGCAGTACTGAGAGGAAAATGTATTGCTTTGCAAGCACACATCAGAAAGGAAGAAGGGGCTTACCTGAGTAGCTTAATGACACAGCTCATAGAACTAGAAAGCGCTCAACAAAAGGACCCAAAAATAGGGAGGCAGAAGGAAATAACAAAGCTGAGAGCAGAAATCAATGAAGTGGAAACCCAAAAAACAATCTGAAAGATCAATGAAAACAGAAGTTGTTTCTTTGAAAAAATAAACAAGATTGATGGACTACTGGAAAACTAACAAAAAAAGAGAGAGAGAATAAGAGAGAGAGAGAAACATGATAACTTGTATCAGGAATGAAAAAGGAAAGATCACTACTGATATGGCAGAGATTCAAAGGGTAATCAGAAACTACTTTGAAAAGCTCTACACCACTAAAAATGAGAACCCAGAAGAAATGGATAAATTATTGGACTCTTATAATCTTCCACAGTTGAAGGAAGAGGATGTAGCATATCTAAACACCCCCATCACCATTGATGAAATTAAAATGGTAATCAAATGTCTGCCCAAAAACGAAAGCCCAGGCCCAGATGAATTCACTAATGAATTCTTTCAAACTTTCCAAGAGGAACTACTACTTATCCTGGCAAAACTCTTTCATGAAATCGAATAAATGGAAACACTTCCAAATACCTTTTATGAAGCCAACATCACCCTGATACCTAAACCAGACAGAGATGCAACAAAAAAGAAAATTACAGACCAATATCACTGATGAATGCAAATGCAAAGATCCTCAACAAAATCCTGGCAAATAGGATTCAATGCCTCATTAAGAATATCATCCACTACTATCAAGTAGGTTTCATCCCAGGAATGCAAGGCTGGTTTAACATCCGTAAATATGTCAGAATAATACACAACATCAACAACAAGAAAAATAAAAACCACATGATCATATCAATAGATGCAGAGAAAGCATTTGATAAGGTTCAACACCCATTCTTGATCCAAACTCTGAGCAAGATGGGAATGGAAGGAATCTTTCTCAAGATAGTTAAGGCCATCTACCGCAAACTAGTGGCAAATATTATCCTCAATGGAGAAAAACTAAATGACTTCCCTCTAAATTCTGGTACAGGAAAAGGCTGTCCTCTCTCACCACTCCTATTCAACATAGCACTGGACGTACTTGCTATAGCGATTAGGCAAGGAAAAGATATCAAGGGAATCCAGATAGGAAAGGAAGAAGTCAACTCTCGCTTTTTGCAGATGACATGATACTCTACTTAGAAAAACCTAAATACTCTACCAAAAAGCTTCTAGAAACAATTAACTCATATAGCAAGGTGGCAGGCTACAAAATTAACACACAAAAATCAATGGCATTTTTATACACCAAGAGTATTAAGGAAGAAATGGGCATTAAAAAACAACAACCCCATTCACAATAGTGCCACACAAACTCAAATATCTTTGAATAACTTGACTAAAATTGTGAAGGACCTATACAAAGAAAACTATAAACTCTGCTCCAGGAAATAAGAGAGGATACTCGAAAATGGAAACACATACCCTGCTCATGGATGGGCAGGATTAAGATAATCAAAATGGCAATACTACCCAAGGCATTATACAGATTTAATGCAATCCCTCTAAAGATCCCCACAACATTCTTCAAAGAAGTGGATCAGGGAATTTTGAAATTCATTTGGAACAATACATACCCTAGAAGAGCTAAAGCAATCATTGGGGGAAAAGAACATGGGAGGAACTACTTTCCCCAACTTTAAAATTTACTACAAAACAATAATTATCAAAATAGCATGTTACTGGAATAAGGACAGACCCTCAGATCAGTGGAATAGACTTGAATATTCAGAAAGTGTTCCCCAGACATACAGCCACCTAATTTTTGATAAAGGAGCAAGAAATGCTAAATGAAGCAAAGAAAGCCTCTTCAACAAGTGGTATTGCCACAATGGCTAGCCACTTGCAAAAAATTGAACTTAGACCCACAGCTAACAACATGTACGAAGATAAAATCCAAATGGATGAAAGACCTCGATATCAACCCAAAACCATAAGATATATAGAACAACACATAGGCAAAACACTCCAGGACATTGAGACTACAGCCATCTTCAAGGAGGAAACTGCACTCTCTAAGCAATTGAAAGCAGTGATTAACAGATGGGAATATATTAAGCTGAGAAGCTTCTGAACCTCAAAGGAAATAGTTCCCGGGATACAAGAGCCACCCACTGAGTGGGAGAAACTATTCACCCAATACCCATCAGATAAGGGGCTAATCTCCAAAATAAACAAGGCACTGACAGAACTTTACAAGAAAAAAATATCTTACCCCATCAAAAAATGGGGAGAAGAAATGGACAGAAACTTTGACAAAGAAGAAATACGAATGACAAAAAGACACATGAAAAAATCTTCCGCATCACTAATCATCAGTGAGATGCAAATCAAAACAACTATGAGGTGCAACCTCACACCACAGAGAATGGCACACATCACAAAGAATGGGAACAAGCGGTGTTGGCGGGGATGTGGAAAGAAAAGAACTCTTATCCACTGCTGGTGGGAATGCCGTGTAGTTCAACCTTTATGGAAAGCGATATGGAGATTCCTCCAGAAACTGGAAATTGAGCTCCCATATGATCCAGCTATACCACTCCTAGGAATATACCCTAGGAACACAAAAATACAATACAAAAATCCCTTCCTTACACTGATATTCATCGCAGCAATATTTACTATAGCAAAACTCTGGAAACAACCAAGATGTCCTTCAACAGAGGAATGGCTAAAGAAAATGTTGTACATATATACAATGGAATACTATGCAGCTGTCAGAAGAGATGAAGTCATGAAAATTTCCTATACATGGATATGCATGGAATCTATTATGCTGAGTGAAATAAGTCAGAGAGAGAGAGTGAGAGAAAAACACAGAATGGTATCACTCATCTATGGGTTTTAAGAAAAATGAAAGACATTCTTGCAATAATAATTTTTAGACATAAAAGAAAAGAGCTGGAAGTTCAAGCTCACCTCTTGAAGCTCACCACAAAAAGTGAAGAGTTCAGTTAGAGAAATAACTACATTTTGAACTGTCCTAATAATGAGAATATATGAAGGAAATGGAGAGCCTGTCTATAGTACAGGCGGGGGTTGGGTGGGAGATAAAAACAAAAACAAAAAAAATCAAGTCATTGCATTTGAACTTTGGTTTCAAAGTTAATATTCGTTGCATTTGAACTTTGGTTTCAAAGTTAATATTTGTATTTTATGTATACATTTTTGGGTTATATGATATGAGATTTTTAATATATAATTTTTATTTGAATCATAGTGGGTTACATATAGTTCTCAGTAATGTTTTAGGTACATATTAACATTGAGTAAGGGGAATTACCACCACCAAATTGTCCTCCCTCCACCCCGTTCCGTCCTGCCTTCTGTAACCTCCACCCTCACCTCTGGGCTGCTAAAATAAGTGGTCTCCTCTGTGCCTAGCTTACTACTTAGTGATCTTACGGCTGTTTGGTCATGGTTCCTCCATTATATCCCCCTCTAACTGGGAGGTGGGGCTAGATAGTTAAATTTATGTGGTTTTGTTTGAAGAGGAGAAAAGTAATAAGATGGGGTAAAAATCACATATGCCAAAAATGGGCGCAGTTCTTAATCTAGAGGCTCAACATGAGTTTTTTTTTTTAAATATAAATGTCTCTTATAAATCTATATTTTTAATATAATGTCTTTATGAATGACTTATTTCTTACTCCACATAATCCGAAGCCTTCTTACATATATCTGCAAAAATTCTCTGGAGATAGAACTCCTTACATATTTTATTGAATATGAAGTAACTATGAAGTTTTACAAAGAGCTCCATCTGTAAGGCAGCATATTCATTGGAGAATTCTGCTATCCTTAATTCCGAATGCTTACACTGACTATGCTTATTGCTTATGATATACAATAGTAACATGTGGATATCGTCTTATCATCAAATCTTTCAACAAAAAACTATATATCCTAATAGGGTTTGCATATGAAAGATGTTTCTTATACCTCCATTTTCTTAGCATGTTTTCTTTTAATTACAAATGGGTGTTTAATAATGTAAAATGCTTTACATCTTTTGATAGAATAGCATCTTCCCTTTTGTTAATGTAGTACCATGTTACTTGAATTTCTCTATCCAGCCATATTGGCATCACTGTCATAAATTCCACTTATCATAGTGTATAGTCCTTTTAGTAGATTGTAAAATGTGGCTCTTGAACATTTGCCGTAGGATCTTTGTATCTGTGTTTAGGATTAATGGTCTATAATTTTCTTTTCAAGTTACATTTCTATATGCTTTTGATATTAATGTAACTTAGCATTTAGAATTACTTATTAGAAAAATCCTTTTCTTGTGGACCTTCTAAAAGTTCATTAAAGAACTCTTATGAATAGGTCTGGTCCATTAATTTTGATTTTTATCAAGATTTTTGGTTACTGTTTTGAAATTCATACTAGTAATTGATCTACTTTCCCCAAAGTTTGGTAAGATTAAGGTACTACAACTTAATCTATTTTTGGTGGGATCTTCAATCTATTGAATTAAACTTTGCATAATAATTTCTCAGTGCGACTTCTATTTCATTTTTTTTATTTTCTTGTTTTATGGGTCACACCTGGCAGTGCTCAGGGGTCACTCCTGGTTCCATGCTCAGAAATTGATCCTGGCAGACATAGGGACTATATGGGGCACCGGTTCTATTTCATTTTTAACTTGATATATTTGTCTATTCATTTTTATTTATGAATCTAGAAAAAGGGATTATCGGTCTTTTTTATTTCTTCTATAATGAGAATCTTGATTTTATTGTTTTTTTTTTCTACTGCAGTTTTGGTTTTATTTCATAGATTTACATTGTAATCTTTATTATTTTCTTCAACATTTTAATTTGAGTTCAGTTGTTTTTCTTTTTATAGTTTTTTAATATAGAAGGGTACATTATTTATGTGAGCCTTTTCTTGGTTCCTGGTGAAGTCCTGAACTGCTGTAACTTACGTTTTACTATAGTCTTCTCTGTATTCTATTGTATTTGTTTTCATTAATATTTTTCTTTTTTTTATGGGTTTTGGGTCACACCCGGCAGTGCTCAGGGGTTACTCCTGGATCCATGCTCAGAAATTGCTCCTGGCAGGCACGGGGGACCATATGAGGCACCGGGATTTGAACCGATGACCTTTTGCATGAAAGGCAAATGCCTTACCTCCATGCTATCTCCCAGGCCCTCATTAATATTTTTCTATAAATATTCTTATTTGTTCTTTATCCAACAATTGTTCTATGGAATGCTTAGCTATCTTAGAGGATTTTCCCTCTATTTTTGGTTTATTTTTAACATCATACATCTATAAATATACTTTTTTGTGACTTATATTATTAGTTTTGTCCACATTTTGTGTCCTAGTATATGATTAATCCTATATAATGTCCAAGTGACCAGGAGTATATGTATACTTAGTTTTAGGTTGGATTCAGGTGGTTTCATACATAGAGTTCTAGTTTTCTTCTAAGCCAGATCTTCTATTTCTTTTTTTAATGAATATTATTTCCTCATTGAAATTTTGTCAGTTAATCTATCCAAAAGAGAGTGGTGTTAAAATAAATAAATATTTGTATGTCTATTAGTAGTTGATATGCATATTCCAATTTACTTCATTTAGAACATATAAAATACCCAAATTCTCTTTCTTAATTTTTTTCTTTTTTCTTTTTTTCTTGTTATTTGATGCCTAATTTGGTATTGGGGTTCACATGTGTCTGTTTTGTTTCTTTTTTTTTTTTGGTTTTTAGGTCACACCCGGCAGTGCTCAGGGGTTACTCCTGGCTCCATGCTCAGAAATTGCTCCTGGCAGGCATGGGGGACCATATGGGGCACTGGGATTCGAACCGATGACCTTTTGCATGAAAGGCAACTGCCTTACCTCCATGCTATCTCCTGGGCCCTGCACATGTGTCTGTTTTAAGCAGGTTAATATTGGTCTGGTTTTCAGATCAATTTGGCAGGTCTATGACTTAGGACATTTTCCCTTTTATTTCTGAATTAGTTCTTAGTCTTCTTTTTAAAATTCTTCTTTTTTGTTTCTTTGCAAGTCTATTCAGTGCTTGGTCAAACTTATTTATGCTTTCTGTGAACCAGCTCTTTGTTTCATTGATCTTTTGATTGTTTTAGTTTCCATTTCTCTGACATGTGCTCAAAGTTATTGTTTCCTTTCCTTATGTTTGCTTGTATTCCTTTTGTCATCTTTTTCTATAAGCCAGAACATTTACTATTGCATCACATGAGAGAAAGAGAAAGAAAGAAAGAAATAGAAAGAAAGAAATGAAAGAAAGAGAGAAAGAGAGAAAGAAAGAAAGAAAGAAAGAAAGAAAGAAAGAAAGAAAGAAAGAAAGAAAGAAAGAAAGAAAGAAAGAAAGAAAGAAAGAAAGAAAGAAGGAAGGAAAGAAAGGAAGGAAGGAAGGAAGGAAGGAAGAAAGAAAGGAGGAAGGAAGGAAGGAAGGAAGAGAGAAAGAAAGAAAGAAAGAAAGAAGAAAGAAAGAAAGAAAGAGAAAAAAGAAAGAAAGAAAGGAAGGAAGGAAGGAAGGAAGGAAGGAAGGAAGAAAGAAAGGAAGAAAGAGAAAGAAACCTGGGAATCAGCATAACAAAAGAAGCAAAAGTCTAACATAATGAAAACTATAGATCACTACTAAAAGTAATGCAAGAAGACACAGGAAGTAAAAACAAATCACTTGTTCATGGATTGAAAGGATTTGTATTGTCAAAATGGTAATCCTACCTAAAGCAGTGTATAAATTCACTACAGACTCTATAAGAATACCCTAGAACATCTTTATCCCTAGAAATCAGAAGATTTAAAACAAATAGATAAATTTGTAGGCTTTTTAAACACCCAATGGTGACCCAAGAGGAAATAGAATACCTGAACAGACCAATTACTGTCAAATAAATTAAAATGATAATTAAAAGTCTCCCCAAAAGCAAAAGCCTATACTCAGGTGGATTTACTAGTGAGATCTTCCAAACCTTTAACTAATACCTGCTTTCAAATCCCATGACTGATTTTGGAGTGAAGCTGCACCTGAACTGAACCTGATGGTTTTGGAATGAAACAATACCACAACCTCCCCTGGTGTAGGGCCCTGAATTACCCACCCAGAGTTCCTTCTGCTACCTTTTAAATGGCCAGGCACCAGAACCTATTTTGAAGGAAGATGCTCTGGCACTGAGCTTGGTAGCCTAAAGATGCCATGGTGCTTAATCATCTTGGTGATACACCTGTGGGAACATATCAGACTCACATATGAGTTCACACAACACCTTCTAAGTTCACAGCCCAGCAGGAACATGGAAATTAGATGGAAAATTTGCATAATAGCCCACTAAATCCAAAGACTATAAATATCACAAAAGGGTAAAGAATTTCAGTAAATTCTCAGAAAATAATGTCAGTAATGCAATTTTTAAATATTTGTTATAACAATCAATGTACATTATTTTGTGCTGGTTAAGGGGCTGCATTGGTTGGGATAACTTGGCAACTGGAGGAGAGAAGATTACAGAAGTAGTGGGATTAGTGTTGCAAATTGAATATAGAGAATAATTGTATTATGAACTATTTTGTAAATCCTAGTGTTTAAATATAGATTCAAATAGGAAACTATAATAATTATAAATTATTTTTAAATAAAAGAATATTTGCCTCCAATATTTTTCATGCTCTCTTAAAAAATTAAAGAGAGCCTAAGTGGTAGCACAGTGGTAGGGTATTTGCCTTGCATGTGGCTGACCCAAGACAGAGGTAGGTTCAATCCTTGGCAGCCTATAAGATCCTCCCAAGCGATTTCTGAGAGTAACCCTGAATACCACCGGGTGTGACCCAGAAAAAAAGTTAAAGAAAAAGAAACCTTCCCAACTGGTTTTAATGAGACAAATATTAACCAAAGGAATACAAGAAAACAACTGGAAAAAAAAGGACCTTTATACTTGTCTAATATAGACACAAAATGCTCTCTTTTTTTAAATTTTGATTTTTTGGACACATTTGGTGGTGCTCAGGGCTCTACACTCAGAATTGGTCCTGGCAGGCTTGGGGGACCACATTGGATGCCAGGGATCGAACCTTTCTCTGTTCTGGGTTGGCCTCGTGCAAGGCAAACGCCTTGCTGCTGTGCTATCACTCGACCCCAAACACAAAAATTCTTAATAAAATGTTAGCAAATTGAGGGACTGGAGCAGTGGTGCTAGAGGTAAGGCATCTTTCTTGCAAGCACTAGCCTAGCACGTCCTCAATTTGATCTCCCGGCATCCCATATGATCCCCCAAAGCCAGGAGCGATTTCTGAGTGCAGAGCCACGAGTAACCCCGAGCGTCAATGGGTGTGGCCCAAAAATCAAAAAAAAAAAAAAAAAAAAAAGAAAAGTCAAGACAAAATAGATTTTCCCCCAAGGAATATAAGGGAATGTATGCAAATATATGCAAAAACACATGGAAAGCAATTAAATGCATCATATCAATAGAAAATAAAATAAAATCCATTTTATCTGATCATTAGTTGCAGGAAAAATTTTGACTATTCATCTCATAGTATAAAACTCTCAATATAGGAATAGAAGGAGCTGTCCTTGAGATACTTAAAGCCATTTATACCATACTCAACTGTAAATCCAAAGCTTTTTCCTTTCAAATCAGGCACAACACAAGGTCGCCCATTTTCACCACTTTTCCTCAATGTAGTTTTGAAATCCTTTCCATAAGCATTAGGCAAGGAGCACTTGCAGCAGGCTGCTGACACAGCATCTTATCGGGCCAGAACTGATGATCTTACCTAATTTTGTATTTTCTAATTTTGGAAACATTTTAGGCCTAGAGTGCCAGTTTTCAATTTGCTCCTCCATTTTCCATGGGAAATCACTATATCAACTGTCTGTCTCTATAATACCTCAACATTCTTGGGGTCATGCCTTGGCTTCCAAGTCAGCCTCTGCTTCTTCTCAATAGAAAAATTTTCCTGGGAGATGGTGGTTGGTTTCCCCAGTGAAATTTCACAGGATTTAATTTCATTTTTAATGTACCTTCAGTTGTGGGATTACTGTTCTCTCAGTTTGATCTTTTTTCCCACCCTCCTGGGCCCACCTTGAAAACGTTTTGATTATTTTTCTTCAGTCTTTTCTTCCAATTCAAGTTGTTTTGTTTCCTTCCAAAGCAACTCTGTTCCTTTTTTAGATCAACTTGCTCTTATCTCTGTTTCTTTGTGAAGACTAAACCTGAAATTTTAGACATAAAATAAATTAAAATTTGTGTTTTTATATAAGTAAAATTTTGCACCAAGTTAATACGGAAAGTCCCCCAAAAACATGAATGATAACTTTCCTCCTGGCTACCTGATAATGTTGATGATGAAGATGGTGATGAATTGAAACTAGAGGACACTCCAAACCAACCTGAGTCGATGAAGGAAATGCGCAGAAACCAGAATCTTTAACTACAGGAACCTGGCACCATCAACAGCTAATGTATGAAAAAGTTTCACCTGGATCACGGAGAATGACTCAGGGTTTGGGCAGTCTGGTATGCCTGGAGCCCAGAGTTGATCTTATGCCAGAAAACTTCAGGGGTGAGGCCTCTTTGTAATTAGGCAAGGCTTTTTTGTTTGCTGGGCCTATGCAAACAATGGCGATTGCCACTCTCATAGCGTTACTACTGTATTTTTTTTAGCACTTATTCTTTAAGAAAGAAAGAAACAAAAACAGCTTACTAAACTTAAAAACAAATAACTGTAGTAAAATGCCTGTCTCAAATCCAGGCAGAGGATGGGAAGGGGTGGGGGGCATTGGTGGTGGGAATGTTGCACTGGTGAAAGGGGTGTTCTGTTTATGACTGAAACCCAACTACAATCATGTTTGTAATCATGTTTGTAATCATGGTGCTTAAATAAAGAATTTATATTAAAAAAGAATAAAAAGAGAAAATGGTGATGAAGATGATGATGTGTAAAATTGTTTGAATTCAAAGAAAGATTTTATTAAGTATTAAATATCTTGTTTGCCGCAATCAAATATAGAGTTGAATTCTCAGTAGATTCCTGTTAATCTAGAAGAGCTCCAAATCAAAGAAGCTAAACAATTATCCCAAAATACATTGTGCCAACTAGATATTCACATTTTATTTTAGGTTATTTTTTAATTAAGCATTAAAACAATTCTTTCTTCTTAATGAAAATGGCTCTATGTATTGCCTTAGTTAGTTGGTTTATTTTCTCCAATCTGTTTAATCATCTCAGTAGTTGTGACTTAGCTCAGTGTTAGGTACTATTTATGGTCAATATCTGTTTCTCATGTTCTCCTAAATCAAGGTTTACACTTAATTTTCTTTATTTTTTTAAGTCTATAATGCAAACCAAACTTGTCTTCATTTTCAGCAAATTTAGTGCTGCATTATCTCCAGACATAGCAACATATGTTAGGATTAACTGTGGAAATGTAATTCTCTTTTGGAAAATGACTAATAATGTCTGACTGATGTTAATATCCCATACATTCTCTCTATTGAGTTTTGAAATAGTCCTGTATAATTTTTTCTTTTCTATCAATATCGTGCATATTATTTATTTATGGATGATTTTCTTTATCATCTTGAATTACTTTAAGTGGTTAGGTTATTTTTTGGAGGAGGGAACAGTGATGCTCAGGGGTTACTTCTGGCTATGTGCTCAGAAATCACTCCTGGCTTGGGGGACCAAATGGGACTCCTGAGGATCAAACTTCAGTCCATTCTAGGTCAAATGCATGCAAGGCAAATGCCCTACCTCTGCCATAGCTCAGAACCCAAGTGCTTAGTTTTTATAAGAATGTGTTCAACCCATCAGATTGATATTATATGCTTGTATAAATTATTTTTAAAAATATTTTAATTGTTTATGTTGTGTAGCCATCATACCTGGCAATGCTTAAAGTTTATTCATAGCTCTGCACTCAGAAGTTACTCATATGAGATGTCTCTGATTGAAGAAGCGTGGCCACATATAGGCAAGCACCTTACCCACTCTAAATTCCACTCCAACTCAATTGATCTTCATATATTGTTAAGATGCTTTATTCCTGTAAGTTCAATAGTGAAATACCCTTTTAATCTGAATTTTACCCTCTCTCTCTTATCACCCTCTTTTTACCTTCTCTCTGATTGATTAGCCATGCTAAAGGTTTATCAGATTGGCTGCTTTATCCACATTTAGTAAGTTTGCTGTGCTGTTTTTTGCTTATAATTATCAAAAATATTTTCTATATCTATTTTCTTTTATTGCATACTAATTGATTATTTAGGTGTTTATTATTTGCATCCTCATTATGTATATTTTTCATATTACTTTCAGTTGTTGATTCTTATTTTTATTCCATTGTGAGCAGATAACATGCTGTGTGTGATAATAATCCTCTTACATATTTTTGTGGCCAGCCTGTTGATCTTCCATATGTCAATTCTGAAAAATGTGTTATGTTCACCTGAAAAGACTGAATCTAAAAATGTGCCTTGAATGTAATTATATCAAGGCTTATTTTTTTAGGGGGGAGCAGTTACACTAGCAATCCGGGGAGCAAATGAGAGAAATGTGGGATGCATGCTGTGAGCAGGGGTTGAGGGAGGACAACACTGGTGAAGGAAATGACCCTGATTCATTGTCACTATGTACCTTAAATATTACTGTGGACTAGAGCAGTGGCACAGAGCAGTAAGGTGTTTGCTTTGCAGGTGCTAGCCTAGGACGGACAGTGGTTCTATCCTCTGGCGTCCCATATGGTCCATTAAGCCGGTAGCGATTTCTGAGTGCATAGCCCAGAGTAACCCCTGAGCATCACCGAGTGTGAACCCCAAAAACAACAAAAAACATTACTATGAAAGATTCATAGTTAATATTGGTCAAAATAAAATATTTTTAAATAAACACTTATATAATTTTTTAGTTTTTACTTCATTTACTGTAGCTCTACTAATACTAAGAAGATGGACTTCTGAAAAAAAAAGATGGGACTTCTGACATTTTTCTGTTTGTTTTTTGTATGACTTCTTTCATTTTCTTTCTTTTACCCTCCATTAATATCGTCTCTTCTTATAAGTAACTTGTTTCTAGTTAATTAAATTTCCAATTTTAATTCCATTCCTGCTTCTTTTCTAATGCTTTCCTAGTCATTTTCTTGTGGTTGCCCTAGGGATAACAATATCTTAATTTTTAAAAAGCTAATTCAAATTAATCTTAACACATTCAGTAGAATTTAAGAATTCTTCTCCAATATGCATGGCTCCCTCTGTCCATATTTATGCCATTGTTGTTATAAAAATATCTTTCCTCATTTTTGTCATCTATTTATAGTTATTCATTTAGTTATGTTGATTTAAATAGAATTAAGAAAAAAAGTAAAAATATAAGATTATACCTAAACTATTTTGTTTACCCAAAGAATCATCTTTTTTCTGCTTGTCAATTATAGTTATGAAATCTATGATCAATAAAATTCAAATGAATAAAATTATTTATACTTATTTGCAAAACAGTTTCTCTAGTGACAAACATTTCAGTTTCTGTCTCCCTGCTCTAAGACTAACTTTGTTTTAAAGTTTTAAAGTTAGTTAGCGACTGCTTAGATTTCTTTGATTGGATGTGCACATTTATAAATTTCACATAATCTGAAATCTTAAGCTTTTACTCACTATTCAAATTTTTCATTTTGTGTTTTTTTTTTATCCCATTTTTTCTGTTTCTACCACTATGCACATGCAGGTGTGATTGGCAAACCATTCAGGCTTAAGATAGATTTCTCCAAAATGTCCAGGGACAATTTTTCCATACAAACCACATTTCTTTGTGAAAGTAAGGTAAGCAGAAGCTGTGTGGGTCTTGGGAGAATGATTCCGCATAAAGAAAGCACACTGAGATTTAAGAAGATCTCTAGATATCTCCGTTTTATTAGATAACCAGATCATAAGGAGGACAAACATTCAGAGACAAAGCATTTTACATGCAAAGACATGTGTCCTCGGACTCCTAATCCCAGGTCATATGCACTGGGTCTAATGATCTGGTCAGTAGTCCAATTATAGTGATGTGTGTTCTTCATTCACATGTTATTTAATTTGCTCTTTTTTCCTTCTACTAAAGCTGTTATTTTTTTTTTTTTACTTTTTCATTATCAAAATATCCTATAGGGACAGAGAAAGCTAAAATACTAACATATCCTATCCTATGAATAACTATTATGTAAAAAATGTCTTCATCAGAGCCTTCTAGAAGCCTGTCTTATTTGTTTGCATGGTAATTGTTATACTATTATACTATTATTTATTGTTTGTAAACTTTAAACTGTTTATTAATTCCTTATAAACACATATATAACTGTGTATGTCAGACTTGCAAACTACAATATTTGTATATATTTGTATACTTTATTATACTGACATAATAAAAATGTTCCCAAGATTTTATTTTTTAGTTTTATCCCTTTTATCCACTATAATGTCTGGCCCTTAGCAGACATACAATTAATGGCATATATTAATGGATTAATGATACAATAGCATCAATGAATGTTTAAATACTTTAACATTCTAATAGCTATGAATTAATTCTTCATTTCATGAAATAGAGCTCTAATATTAACTCATGTTCAACTTTACTGCCAAATAAAACTTACCAAAGTAAAAATTCATGACCTGGTTATTTCTTAAGCACTCTGTGTGATTTTTATCCTTCACAATGATTTCTCCCAGGGCTAGAAAGATTTAAACTGGATATGTGTAATCAATCTCATTTCCTTATTCGGGCCAGCGTTTGTGTTTTAACATTGTTATAGGATTATGAAAGCTGAAAAGCTAGATTGAATTTTCCATATGTTCACCTCAAACTCAGCAAAGCATGACGGTTTAGAATCTTTTATGTGTTATCTGTATTTTTTATTTTTAAGTGTGTTTTACTCCCTTATAGAGGAATCAAACAAGCTTCTAAAACTTGCAGATATTTTAAATCGTTTCATTTACTTTTATAATTAGTTCCAAAGGAGTATATCTTGAAATGGTGTAAACCTTTTATTTTTCTTTTTGTAATAAAAAAAAAGTTATCAGGTAGAATGTTTTAATCAGACATAACCTTTTTCCTTGAAAGGAGTATCTGGTTATGCATAATTACCCTTTGGATAAATTTCAGGACTTATTTCAAAAAATAAGCAAAAGCACAGAGGTAAGGTTTTTGCCTTGCACGCAGCTGATCTAGGACGGACCTTGGTTCAGTCCCCGGTGTCCCATATGGTCCCCAAGCTAGGAGAGATCACTGAACACATAACCAGGAGCAAACTCCTGAGCGTAACAGGGTCTGGCCCAAAAAGAAAAAAAGAAAGTATCTATTTACTTTGTCATCCTAGAGGAAATATTGGCATATTATGAACTACAGCATTATACTTGGGCTCCTATAATTTTTCATGATAAACAATTCTGGCATTTATTTAAATGTTGTTGACAACATTCTCTTATCCTTAATTTACAAAAATAAAATATTTGGAAATCCAAAATTTACTCTTTGTTCTCCAACTTGACATAAACTATTTTGCCCCTATGATCAATTCAAAACAATTAAATTTGCTTTGTAGTAAAGTAAGAATTTGTTAAAATGTATTTTTCTGCAGTTTTACCACCACTGTTGATGTTACTTTTTATTTTCTCATATGTGCAATGCATCCAATTTTTTAAACTAGTTATATGAATAGTAACACTTAACATATTTTAATGACTAGCCTATCAGTTGGGAAAAGCTTTAGTATCAATCAGTTTTCCAAAATCACATTATTTCTTAAAGACCCTCTTATGTTTTAATATAAATATGAGAAATGTGATATCCTGTACTGTCAAAGACTCCTCTAAATTTAAATTGCATAAAGTTCACCAGAGTTATATCTTAAAACTCATGAGCTAATGAGACTCATGCCTAAATATTTTGTCTCTGAAATTCTGTGATAAGGTATGGTCATTTGCATTTTAGTAGCTTACCAGATAGTTCTGATAAAAGAGACATGAATGATACCACTATTTTTTTCTTGGGTCTTAAAAGAACTCTTTCTTCTTGAACTCTTTGGTATCTTGCTTTTAAATTTGTATGCACTCATTCATGTAATTTGTTTTACATTTTATTCATGAGTCAATGTCACAGAACTATTTCAAATTTAGCTTCAAACCTTTGTCAATTTTCTTTTGCCTACTTGACTAACTGATGTCAGAGTGTGTGTGGAGCTAAGATTTTCCTACAACTTTAATGGGAGGAAAGAGGTTATAAATCCTAAAAACCAAAAAGTTCCTTTAATTCATTTATTTTATCTGTTATTCTTTTTAGGCAAATTGCTTCCAAATTTCAAACATTAAAGGCTAGAACCCATGAGGAATTCAGGTTTGGCATTAAAATCATCATCATTTTTGTGTGAGAATTAAATATCCTAGATGTGGGGATGGAGTGATAGCACAATGGTAGGATATTAGCCTTGTACACTGCTTACCCAGGAGAGACATGGGTTCAATCTCTCAGAATCCGATATGGTCCCCCTAGCAGGGAGTAATTTCTGAGTGTAGAGCCATGAGTAACCTCAGAGAGCAGCCAGAATAAATATAATATTGTGGCCAATATATATATTGGAATATATATATGTGTGTGTATATACATATATATATATAATTATATAATAATATGTATTAACTATATATAATATATATAGGGTGTGGAACTCTTTTAGGTAAAAGTTGATAGGAGTATCTTTCACACACCTTAAATAAATCTAAATGTTGAAATGTTCTACATGTATTTCCTTGTATTGTTGTGATGACTAATGTATGTGGAAACTGCTCAGAGTTAAAGGAAAAAGTGAATAAAAGTAAATAATTTTTACTTGTTATATAGATTGGCACCCTGTAGTTTTTAATAAGAAGATCTAGTAACTTCTGATATATAAAAGATATATTAAATATACATCAGATAAAGAAGTTGCTCATAGGACTGGAGAACATGTTTTGCCTAGGTTAGATTCCTGTTATTGCATTATCCAAACAATATCAGGAATTTTTCTGGCCCTGTATGTACATTGCTTAAGAACAGGCTGGTGTTCTTTTGTCCACACACATGACTAGACAAAATCCAATAAACAAATATATCTTATTTTCACTTAAAATATTAGCATGCAAAATTGATGCTTTTATTTGACATTTATTTAAATTTTGATGGTTACCGATGAGATATTTTCCTAATTCCATTTCTCTCCCTCAAATTCTTAGATACCCTAAGAGTTTTGTGTGGATTAGTGTGTCTTGTTCTGTAAAAACCCCACAACCAGCCATCCACAAGAAACAGAGACATAAACTCCTCAGTGAATAGCTCTTAGTGCAAAGAGTGATAATAGGCTTAAAAAAATCTACTATTTAATCTGCAGTTATTTCCCATCTAAGGTAATGCAAATGCTTATATTGAATGCTTTACATGAAATTAATAGAATTTCTATACAAAGTAATATAAATTCTGCCATTTTTATTATTTATGTATTTAAAATTAATATTTTTAAAATTAAGATCAATTGAATATAGTTTGGAAATTAGACATGTGTATGGTACCACGAGCTTCTTTTATTAAAGGAATACAAATATTTTGATAAAAATATTTAATTGATTACTCAGCAAGTGAAACAAACTTCCTGTTCATTTTATAACAAGGAAACCTAGTGTCTTAAACCCAAAAACATAGCATAAGTTTGTAAAAAAAAATGCTGTTTCAGTAATAAAATAAAAATGTAAAAATAGGGGCCAGAGAGAAAACATGGAGGTAAGGTGTTTACCTTGCATGCAGAAGGACGGTGGTTCGAATCCTGGCATCCCATATGGTCCCCGAGCCTGCCAGGATCGATTTCTGCCAGGTGTGACCCATAAAAAAACAAAACAAAACAAAAGTAAAAATAAAATTTCTAAAAATCTGGCTTATTTTTGCTAAATAAGATAACACGACTTAGGAAGTAATTCTTCTTCTGTACCTTTTCTGATATATAAATATATTCATTGAAACAATAGTGATCCTTAGAACTCTTATGGAAAATTTTGAGAAAACTGAAAGTCACCCATAAAATTATAAAATAAAGTTTTTCTTTGATTTAATAAAAATCAGATTACCTAAATCATGTTGGGGAGATCAAAATGTCAAGAAACAAGATTTATGTATGTATTTATATAAATGTATTTGTATATATTTGTTTGATATAAATATCTATATTTTAATAAGTATAAATATTTGACTCTACTTATTTATATATAAATAAAAATTACATATACGTATATAGCAAAAGCAATGACTTTTCTTTACTGGTTAAATACTACACAACTGTATATGTTTACAGGGCACATGATAGAATAGTACTATTAGAAGGGAATATTTTTGTTTGTACATTTAGATTGTAAAAATTAATGTTAAGTGTTTTTATTAAAATAAATTTGCCATACTTCACCATCTATTTTTTAGATTTTTCTTTAGCTTAATGAATGTTTATGTATTTCAAACTTTTTTCTTTAGAAAAAAGGTATAAAAAAAGCACAGATAGAAAAATATTGAATTGAAAATAGAATAAAATAAGTCTTGTCAGAGGCTCATTAATATAGATATGCTACTTTTAAGAAATTGTGGCATCTGGAAAAGTTTACTGAATTTGAATTATAAAACATTGTTACTATTCTGAAAAATAATTGAGTTTTATTTATAAAATGGAAAATATGACTCAGGACCAGAGAAATGGTTGAGATGTAATTTCTTCCTATTCCTTCCTCACTTACCCCCAACCCATGTTTTTCTTTTCCTCCCCTCCCCTTCTCTTCTTTCCCCTTCCCTTCCCGCCCCTTCCTACACCTCTCCAATCCATGCACCCTCTTTCCCCTCACTTATCTACTCTTCCCCTCATCTCCAATATCATCCATGTTCTTCCCATCCCTCTCCTTTCCTACTCTTCACCTCTTCTTCCTCTTCACACACTGTATTATCATACTGGTCCCTCTTCCTTACCTTCTTTATGGCCACTTTCCATTTTCCTTTATTGCTGTCACTGTTACAATGTATCATGAGCCTCACTCATACTTATTCCATTCATGCATTTGGTTTTTTTACTCATATCCTTGTTTGCAATGTGCTGTAGCCATGTACTCGGTTGTGACTCTAGGACCAAATTGGTAGATCACAAAATAACACACAGGGGAAGCAGCAATGATGTGAGTTACTGCTGAGGGTGAACTTGTGGTCTCCTGTATGCTAGGGAGGTGTATAACCATTGAGTCACATTCCTGGCCTCTCAAACCACTATTTTGAGGCAATATATAGTATCCAAAATATAACATATATAGTATGTATTTATAAGACATTGACTTTTTTGGGGGGTGCTCAACCCGACAGCACTTTAGGGGTGACTCCTGGCTCTAAGCTCAGAATCACTCCTGGCAGACTTGGGGGACCATGTGGGATGCCAGGATTCGAACCACCATCCTTTTGCATGAAAGGCAAAACCTTACTTCCATGCTATATCTCCAGCTCCAGACATTGACATTTTTTTTGAGGAGAGTCACACCGGCAGCCTTCAGGGGTCACTCCTGGCTCTACACTCAGAAATTGTTCCTGGCAGGCTCCTAGGATGTTGGGATTCGAACCACAGTCCTTCTGCATGCAATGCAAATGCCCTACCTCCATGCTATCTCTCTGTCCCCAAGACATTGACTTTTTGTTTGCTTATTTTGGGGCTATGCCCAGGCAAGCTCAAAGGCTACTCTTGCCTCTGTACTCAGGAATCATTCTTAACAGTGCCCTCTATGGGATACCAGGATAGAACCCACATCAGTTGCATGCAAAGCAAGTACCTCCCTCTGTCCTATCACTCTGGCCCCAGTTATAAAATTTTTAAGCAATGGATATTTGACTTAATACCCTAGAATGCAGCATAGGTTATTGAAGCTAACCTGAAAACTATAATTCACAAATTATAAATTAAAACTCTTCCAACCTAATTTAATAAAATAATTCAAAAAAGCAGATTAGACCAAGAAACGAATGAAAAAGTTGCTAGCATGCTACCGACAAATTTTCTAAATTTGGCAAATGCTCTTATAGTAAATTGATTGTGAATCTATTTTGGTAGGATTAATGGTTTATAAAGAGGTGTTTTAATAATAAGCAAGAGATAATTAAGCTTTTTAAGTTGTCTATGTTGATCACACTTAAAACCAGTTTCTGTGCAACATAAAAGCTTAGTTTAGTTTTTCTATTTGCTTGTTTGCTTTTGTTTCTTTTTGTTTGGGCATCCTATCCAGCTATACTCGGTGGTCACTCCTGACTCTGTACTCAGAAATTACTCCTGGTGGTACTTGGAAAACATATGAGATGCTAACGATTAAACCCGGGTCAGCTGTGTGCATGGGGAAATGCCCTACTTATTGTACTAGCTCTCTATCTTTGAACATGAGGTTAGATTTTTTTCTCCTATCCCAGAAATAGGTATATTTGAAAATACAAAATAACTTCCATGATTGACTAATGTATTTCCTGCCTTACTACTTACTATGTTGCTTTGAATTATAATTTACTAAATTACAGAATTTACTTTCTAAAAGATGTGTTAGTTATTAGTTTGATATCACTGAGGATGGTTAGTCGAGGAATCTTTCATATAATTTTAATCAGAGTAGAGCTGGAAAATTAATATAAATCCTATAACACTTTCATTTAAGAGATTTTTTGAAAGAAAAAATTTTCTGTTATTATAGAATAATTATTTGGTCCAAAGATATTTTAAAAATCAGATACAAAATTATGTTCACTTTAAAACGTGTACCTGATATGCTTTGACAGTCATATATATTATGAACATTATTTACTACATGAAAAAATGAAAATAAAATAAATATATTCTTTGAACAGTGTTCTCCTTTTCCTGTAACTTCATGCTAAGAATTATTTTATTCCAGTGTTATTCTGCTTCCTTGTATTTGCTCACTGGCACTTAGGAATTCTTTGATCTTCAAGGCTGCTTTTGTATAATTGATCAAAGGTTTTGAACCTGAAGGTAAAGCAGAAGAGATTGGATTCTGAAATGTCAGTCTATCTACTCTAAGTTTGGCCAAATAAGTTTTTGGACAATCTTTAATTCTTTAAAAAAATAAATAAAGGAGAAAAACTTTCATCCATTAAATATGTTTTCTCTATTTTGAACACAACAGAGCATTCTAATTGCCAATTACAAATGAGACAGTAGGCATATTTGCATGAAGTTCTTAAAATACATGACTTAATAGACTTTTTCTGGCAATATTTACAATTGGGTTTCATTTATTCTTAAAATTAATAACAATGTCCCAAATGTCACACTAATGCTGATCTACTAGTCTTAAATTAAATCATGCTTATAGCATTTTGAAGAGCTTGACTATTATGAATAATGCATACTATTCCTTGCCCAAAGAGTTCTGACACAGGTCATTCTGAAACTTTGGAAATTCAGCGGTTGCTTCACTCTCTATGAGCTGATTAGGTAGCTGTGCGATAAAAAATAATATGTGAGCTTTCAAAGCAAATGACATTTTCACCTCCAAATAACTTTGTGTCTGAATATTCAGTCATAAAACTGACCAATCTGAGACATACTATATTGTTCATGCTAATCCCAAGAACAGATATTTCCTTACCTCAACTAAACATAATTAAGTATCAATGAAAGCTATTATTGTAGCTACTAT
>PVKC010006798.1:0-30499 GCA_004027635.1 Crocidura indochinensis | reverse complement strand
TCCAGGCCACAGGACAGCTGAGAGAAGGCCCAAAATGTCTGAGTGCTTCAGGTCACACAGCAGAGACCCGCTTCACTGTTTTTGGGTGAGACAGGTCACTTCTGAAGAAGAGCCCTCTTTACAGATTTTGAGCCAAGAATGTCATCAAGAACCAATGTCTTCTCTTGATGGAACATGAGGGGAATAGGAATGAATAGCAGCCATCTTGGAGCAAAGCACCATTGTTCACAAGCTGGTCCCAGTTCATTTTTCTCACACTGATGAACGCATTCACCTCCCTTAAAACCTTACTCAAACCTATTACATTATCCTGAAATCCAAAATGACTCAATTATCTCAAGTCTCTCTACTAAGACTCCTGCAAGGGAATGGATACTTGACAAGGTGCTACAGGGCTCCATGACAGTATTCCAATGTTCAAGAAAGATCCTTTATAATGCCCTGGGAGATCATTTCATTACCTTCTTTTAGTCAAAAATTGAACAATAACAAAACGTTGTATTTTGTTTAAAATTATATGAATGTATTGACTCTAAAATAAAAAATTACTAGGTTTCCACTGAATTCCAATATAACAGTGAAAGAAATTGATGATTTAGAAAATTTACATAGGTATGAATACATACATAAGTATGAATACCAAAATATGTGACTAGGCATACTTAGATGAAAATGTGCTATTTATCTTTAAATATGGATTCCAATAATGCTAATAATAATAATAAGTCCAAGCAATGGGGAGAGTAAAAGAACATGTATGGAGCCTGTAGTTATTCCCATGACAGCATAATTCAAGGATAGAGAAACCCTGTATCCCTTAGGCCAAGGGAATTCCCTTTCTAATTTCTCCAATATTTACTGTGCCTATGCAAGAGAGAGAGAGAGAGAGAGAGAGAGATAGAGATAGAGATAGAGAGAGAGAGAGAGAGAGAAGCACAAATTAACTTTTTTTGGTTTTGTTATTGTTGTTATTTGCTGCTTGTTTTTCCCATGGGTTTTCTCTCTTCTCTCTCTCTCTCTCTCTCTCTCTCTCTCTCTCTCTGTGTGTGTGTGTGCTTTGTTTTGTTTTTTATTTCAGGACTGTGGAATCATGTGGCTGGTGTCTTTATTGCTGTGGTGCTTTTCGAGTTTTTTGTTTGATTTTTTAAAAAATATTTAGTATTGCTATTTTTCTTCCCTTTTCCCTTTCTTCTCTTAAGTTGATATTTATAGCCTCTAGAAGGACTCCTCTAATTTTTTACTTGTTTGATTTTTGCCTCATTTTATTTTGTTTTTTTTTCTTTCCTTCAAACAGAACCACATAATGTGAACCATCTTGTTCTGCCTCACAAATTGAGGGGAAAATAATGGAGGATACGAAGACCAGACAGTCGTATGAACATTAATTAGAAATAAAAAATAATCAGACTTAAACTCCAAATACAAAGTCAATGAATGACAACAGAATCGACACCCAATCTACAACATGCTGAACACAGAGAGAACCACTTATACTATCAACTCAGGGGGGGGGGGTAAAGGTGAGAGATATGGGATGCATGCTGGGAACAGGGGTGAGAGAAGACAGCATTGGTGGTGGGAATGTCCCTGATTCAATGTAACCATGTAACTAAAAAATTACTGTGAAAGATTTGTAATTCACTTTGGTTAAAATAAAAATTTAAAAAAATCCAAGCAAATAATTTAATAAAGTAGAAACTAGCAACAATGAAAAATAATATTAAATTTTTCAAGATAAAAAGATAAAAGCAAAAATCAAGAACCGATCATTTTATTAAGTGATAGACATCTACAAAACTAAAAGTGGTGTTTTCAAACAAATAATTAGACAGATATTCCCAAAAATGACTTAACCAAGGGAAACAAACAGAGAGCAAATCTGTAAATAAAATGCAAAACAAAAAATAAGGACTACTAACTAGTAGGATAGATTTTAAAACTCATGATAAGAGGTATTACTTTTTTTCTGGTATTTAATTAGAAAACCTAGATGAAATACATAATCCTTAAACACAAATTGCAAATTTGATTAGTATTCAAAACTTGCAAAGACCAGTAAGAAATTCTAAATGGGAGCACACACAACTTTAAATCCAGTGGCTGCTCTATTTCTTTTTCTTTTCTGAAAACTGTTCCCCAAACAGAAGAAAATAGTGAGCAGCCAGCAGAATGGTGCAGGATCCATGCTGTGCATTAACAGAATCCTGTCCAGGGGCCTTAGCGGGGCTAAAATTCACAGTTACCAAAGGGATAGTATCTTCCCTCTGTTATAAGATAATGTGGTTTGTCCTCACCATAGAGAAGCAATAGGAGAGAAGTGGAAGAAAGCAGAGTTAAAAACAAGAGAGAGGATCTGAGCAATAGCATGGTAAGAGGGTCATTTGCATTGCATGATGATGACCAGGTTCAATTCTCAGCATCCTATATGGTTCCCAAAGCACCTATAGTATTAACCTCTGGGCATAAAGCCAGGAGTAACCCTTGAGTACCAATGAGTGTGGCCTAAAACACAAAAACAAACAACAAAAAAGAGAGAGGAGGAGAGCAGGAAACAGACAGACAGACAGACAGACAAACACACACACACACACACCATACTAGTCAGCTTGGAGGCCCTGGGTACAACCATGTCCAAAATCTCAATGGGTTTTCATACATTCATGAAAACCAGTAAATTTCCTTTACTCACTACCTAGAAGCCACTTGAGTTTGATCTCTGCCACCATCTTGAAATGAAAACTTGTTAATATATAATGTAGAAAAGGAAGTTGCTAGATCCTCATGAAGTGGCCTTGGATTTGACTCTCCCATGCATGAGACTTTGTATGCCTCTTCACCTAAGAGAAACAGTTAATGACTCACTAGCTGCAGATGAACCAAGAAGACTTTGCCTGTGGGAAACTGTTGGCTGACTCCCCTACATCTGCCTTCATCAGGCAGAGAGTCCCCCAGCTTCTTCATGATGTCAGTGCCTCTGTGCTCAATAAGGACAGCTGGAATATCCAGCTGTCAGAGTCAATGGCATACAATAACATCATGTCCACCAAATTCTGATTTCAAAATATTAAACTTCTGGGAGTGGAGAACACAAGAAAGGTAATTTGTAGTGTTGATGCCTTAACTACTCTGATGTCCTGGAGAAAACCATGGATTGTGAAAGCAAGATACTGTAGATTAGATGGAAAATGATAGAATGGCCAACATTCACAAAGGAGCTAGCTTACATAGAGGCAGAATCACTGAGTAAAGCATATTGGCTAGTCTCCAAGATCATTAATGCCATAACATAGAGCAAATTCTGAACCTCACTACTGTTCCCTGATAAAGAACAGATAGATAGATGATCCTGCTATAAAGACGCAACCAGTGACAGTGGAGTAGTGAGAAGGGCATATGTTCATGATAAGAAAACACAGACAACTTGGATGAAAAGTATAAAAAGGTCCATGGCTGTGGACTGTCAGCCTAGCCCATCAGTCCACTGCTGAGCAACATCACAAGGCACTTCGTCAGGAGGGACAGAGGCACTTCTGCAACTGGTCCTGAAGACATCTTCCTTGGACCCACAAGAAAAACACAACCTCGCTCAAACTTTCACTTATTTACGTGAGTGCCTGAAAAAGACTTTAATCTTTGACTATTTTGCATCTCTTGTTATTTTACATCTGAAGGGGGTGTTGATTTTTCTGTGTTCTGGTCCTCATAAGAGCCTGTAGTCTACTTAAGGATGTAACAATGACTCTGAGCCTGTTTTACTAATCTCTCCACAGAGAACCTATATCTTAACTTACCTAGCTGCTGAGTCTGGGAAAGAGGAGAAAAATCTACCCTTTAATGTCACACTGTGTCTCTGGCAAGTGGGGAAATGGGACCTATGCTTAGTTGACATGTTTCTTGTCAGAAATGTTTGCCATAAAAGTTGCCAGTATGGAAAATACAGGTCTTACATAATATACTTCTTTATGAGAGTGACCCAGAACAGATTACCCAAGAGCAGCCTTTCATTGGTGAGTGGGGGGGTTGTAATCAATGGAGGCATTAACCAGCTGGGGACATAAAAAAAGATATTTCACCGTAGAGACCTGCCCGGGTTTTCTGTATGGAATGTGAGACCCAGGCAGACAGACACAGCTCTCTACAGAGCAGGAGAAACACCTAAGTGGCTCAATCCTTATGTTCCTCCTGTTATCTAGAACAAAGTCATTAAACAAAGGGTGAATTCAACTGGGTTCAACGGGCCTTGAATCTAAGGCCAGCTGAGGTTCAGATGAAGTAATCCAGGGAGAGTTTTTCAAAGTCTGAAGGTTACCTATAAGAATATTGACCACTCTGATCAGAGTAGACACTTAGCTGAGAGATATTCCCAAAGGTCATGGGATCAGGAGGACATGCTTAGCGATGTGGCTCTGATCAAGTTCCTTGACCTCCATGGGTCACTGAATATTATTTTTTGGAAAAATGAATATGCAAATCCTCTCTCATTTGTTTAATTGGATTGTTGCTGGTCATGGGCAAGATGGTGATTATGGTAATTAAAATTGTCTTCCCCTACTCTATTTTAGGGACTCTACATATTCTGTATATGAAGACTTATTGTGAATTAGATAGGCAAATATTTTCTCATTCTGGAAGCTACATTGTTTTATCAATTGGGAGTGTCCTTGATATATAGAAGTTCTTTAATTTTGACAAATCCAATCTGACTCATTTTTGTCCTATGCCTGAGAACCATTGTGTCATTTTCTAAAATTTATTTTCAGGGTCAGAGTGGGCAAACAATTGACCTGGGATTGATTCCCAGAATCCCCCACCAGGAATGACTGACTCCTGGGCTTAGAGTTGGAAGTAAGTCCTCAGCCCCGCTGGGTGTGACCCAGAAACAGCAAAAGAATCCATTGCCAAATTCAGTCACATCAAATACAACTTAATCTTATAGTCTAACTTCTTAATTTTTGAGTAAAAGAAAGCAGCGTAATTCTTTTGCATGTAAAGTTACCTGCACTACCACTTGTGCAAAACCTTTCCTTTTCCATTGAATCCATTGTACCACCATTGTCAAAAATCATTTGACCATAGATAAGGGATAATTCTTTCCTTTCTAGTCTTTTGTATCTCTTGGAATTACAATATTCTTTTAGTTATTGCAGATATATAGTCAGTTGCAAAACAGAAAGAGTGAGACTTCTAAATGAGTTGCTATTTACAAAATGCTTGATTTAAATGTTCTAAGTGAAAAGGCACTCAGCTCATAATTATAAATTGATTGGGGAGGAATCATTTCTCCCAAAATAATGAATGACTCTTGTTATTCAGTTTAGTATTTTTTGTGTTTAGAAACCTTTCCATTTTACATAGATTATAGAGTTTGGTGGCATCAACATATGGTAGTGTCCTTACAATACTTTATTTTTGTAGAATTGATAATAGTGTTCCAATTTGAAATTATGATTTTAGTAATTTGAAACATTTCTCTCATTTTAGTAAAAACATTTGTTTATTTTTCTATCTTATTTTTTATACAGTATTGGTAAGAGATTTGTTTTGATTTTTCTATTTTTTTCTTTTTTTGAATTTTTGGGTCACACCCAGTGACTCTCAGAGGTTACTCCTGGCTATGTGCTCAGAAATTGCTCCTAGCTTGTTGTGCCATATGGGACACCTTGGGATCGAACAGCTGTCCATCTTAGGCTAGCACGGGCAAGACAGACACCTTATCGCTTATGCCAGTGCTCTGGCCCGGATTTTTTTTTCTATTTTCTATCCTATATTTTAATCTATGCTTTACTCTTGATTTTTCCCTTCTTTAATTTTTTCATTATCCTAATCATTTTTAAAATTTTAATTTGTTTTTATGTCTTTCAACTTTTCTTTTCATTTTTGTTTGGTTTTGTATTTTTGTTTTTGTTTTTGTTTTTGTTTTGGCCCCCCATACTGGTTTTATTTATTTATTTATTTATTTATTTTTGATCAAACCTCAGTCCTTCCTTGCGCTTGCAAGGTAGACACCTTACCTCCAGCGCCACCTCTCTGGCCCCTCTTTCATCTTTTCTAATGTATTTAAATAAATTTTTTCTGAGTCTTGTTTTCACTAGATTCCTGAAATGTTTTTATTTGATATGTATGATATGTTTTTACTCTATTTTCTTTCCTCTGAATATTTTCTAATTTTCTGTCTACTCCTGTCCTAAGTTAACGTCTAGTACCGCTTATCTCTTCTCCCACCCAATCACCACCCCCACCTTAGTAACCTCAGGTCTGTTATAAGAATTCAAGGGTTGATTTCCTTAGTCATTGTCATTCTCTTTCCTTGTAAACCACATATGACAAATTTTCTGATAAGTGTCTTTTTTTTCTGCCTTACCTTGCTTGACAATGCTTTTTGCTATTATCTTTAACTTCATTGCATTGCCAAGAGAAAGGATAAATTGTAGATCTACGTGATTTTATGTATATTTAATTTTGTATCTTAAAATATGGTCCACCTTAGGGGCCAGTGTGGTGGCACAAGCAATAAGGCATTTGCCTTACCTGCGTAGCCTAGTATGGACGTCTGTTTGATCCCCAGGTGTCCCATATGTCCCCCAAGCCAGGAGTGGTTTTTGAGTGCATAGCCAGGAGTAACCCCTGAGCATCACCCAGTGTCCCCCTCCCTCCAAAATAAAAAACAAAATAATAGTGAAGAAGATATAGTTCACTTTGGAAAAAGGACCTTATGCACTTGAGAAGAATTGAGTCTTGCTGGCATTGAAGAAAAGGTTCTATTTCTGTCCAGTAGATCTAATTCATTTATTGTGTTGCCCACATCGTCTTTCCTTACTCATTATTTCCTTGGTTGTCGATTCTGTTACTGAGGAAATCTGACTATTAGTATGAGTCATTTCTTGCCCTTCACATCTCTTCATTTATGATTTGTTCCCTATATTTTAAAGTCTATCATTAAAAGTATAAATACTCATGAGTTTTATAACTTCTTTCTGTATTTTACCATTTATTAAAAATCATATCCTTTATTCTATTGTTACTTCTCAAATGGTCTCAAGGGACACAAGGGACACTCCTAGCAATATTTCAAGAATCAAAAGTTTTAATTATCTAACCTGACAAAGAAGTGGGTCCTCTGGGATAACATGACAAGGCTTAAATTCATGCAATTCTGGGATTGACCATGGTCCCTGTGCAAAGCATGCACCCTTGACCAGTGTGCACAGTCCATTTTCTTATCTTTCTTTTTTATTAAAACCTATCTTTGCCAGATGATAGTATAGACAACCACCATAAGTGTGCTTTATAATTTTCTATCAACTTTGATGGGTACCCCACAACTTCTGGTGGTTTTTTGCATAAAATATCATTTTCCATACTTTTAGTTTCATATCTTTGTATTTGGATCCAAAAATGAGTCTCTTTAAGTCTTGTATTACCTTGTAAATTAAATTCTTGTTCTGTTTCTTAAGTTTTTCTGCCCATCGATATTCTTGGCTTAATCAATAATAAGAGGAGACATGAGGTCAGACAGATTATACAAACAATAAAGAGCTTCCCTTACATACAATCAACCTGATTCAATCTCTGACACTACATTAGTCTCTCAGTCCTTTCAGAATTAATCCCTGAACACTGTAACAGGAATAAACCCTAAGTACAACTGTATGTGGGGGTTGGGTTTGGGAGGATGTACAGAAAGAAACAAAGAAAAATTAGAGAAGATACAAACTTCTATTTTCCTATTTCCACACATTTTTTTTCCTCTTTTGTTTTTGGGCCACACCTGGTGGTGCTCAGGAGTTATTCCTAGATCTTTGCTCAGAATTTACTCCTGGCAGAATCAGGGGACCATATGGAATGTTAAAGATTGAACCACGGTCTACTGCGTGAAATGCAAACTCTCTAATTGCTGTCCTATTACTCTTGCCCCTCCACACTTTTTTTAATTTGTTCTCTAACTTCTTTTACTGTCTTTCATGATTTCATTTGTACTTACTTAATCTTTATGGTGACTATTTTCACTCCTTTCTCATATGTTTTAATAGATATCTTAAACAAATTTACTTCTGGTTACTTACAAAAAGTACATTTAACAGTATAAGGATCTCACATTCTCTTTTGAATTTTGCAAGCAAAACTTCACTGATATTCAAAATTGATGAGCCTCTATAGTTCTTCCCAATATCCTTCGTTCATGTCATAAAATCAAAATATATTTATCTATATAATCTATGTCCAAAAATACAATACTTGTAATAATGCATTATATTTATTTATTTATTTATTTTTGTTTTTTTGTGTCACACCCAGCTGTGCTAAGGGGTTACTCCTGACTTTCTGCTCAGAAATAGATCTTTGCAGGCACGGGGGATCATATGGGACACCAGGGTTCGAACCAACCACCTTTGGTCCTGGATTGGCTGCTTGCAAGGCAAACTCCGCTGTACTATCTCTCCAGGCCCATATGCATTGTCTTTAATTCAAAATATGAAACAAAAACTGAAAGTTAAAAATGAAAATTATGATTTTTTAATAATTTTCCACACATCACATGTAGTGATCATTATTTCTTTAAATGTTGTCTTTACTTGGAAATGCTTTATTTCCCTCATATTTTTATTCAAGGACAATATTGGGCAGTATTGTTAGGTATAAAATTTCTGTCTGGAAGTTTTTCTCTGATTCTTAGTTTTAGAATCAGTTGGGTGCTAATTAAACCTTTATAAGTTATTCTTTCTGCTTACTAAAATCAGAATTATGATATCTGGTTTTTTTTTGTTTTGCTTTGTTTTTTGTTTTTGGGCCATACCCGGTGATGCTCAAGGGTTACTTCTGGCTATGCACGCAGAAGTCACTCCTGGCTTGAGGGACCATATGGGAAACCGGGGGATCGAACCTCGGTCCGTCCTAGGCTAGCGCAGGCAAAGCAAGCACCTTACCTCCAACACCACCGCCCGGCCCCGATATCTGTTTTAATTTTTCACCACACCCGGCAGTGTTCAGGGTTACTCCTGGCTCTGTGCTCAGAAATCACCCCTGGAAGGCTAGGGGCAGCATATGGAATGCCGGGATTCGAACCACCATTAATCCTGAATCGGCTGCATGCAAGGCAAACACCCTACTTCTGTGCTATCTCTCCAGACTCAAATGTCTATTTTTTTTTTTTTTTGGTTTTTGGGTCACACCCGGCCGTGCTCAGGGGTTACTCCTGGCTCCATGCTCAGAAATTGCTCCTGGCAGGCATGGGGGACCATATAATTTTTGATGACTCAATCATAGTCAATATTGATTCTTATTACTTAACAAAAAGCATAAATCATAGTAAGCTTTCATATATTTTAGGGGTTCAGAGTTCTTACTTGCACTAGGTCACAAAGTCAATGTGGAGAAAGGAATTGGGGCATACAAGGGGTCACTTGTTCCCATTTCACATGAGGCACCACCATGCCGGTCCCACAACATCTAATATCTATTCCTGATTTGGCAGGGATTGAGTGGACTGAATGATGCTACTCACCCTCTCTACCTTCCTCCTCGGGCTGACTCTCAGTGGCCTTCAGACCATCCAGGCTGATGAGACCGAGAACCCTTATAGGAAACTGTCTCCATATAATGCTGACTTTGCCTTTGAACTTTTTAAGCATCTAGTGAAATTGGATCCTCAAAATGATGTCTTGATCTCACCTATAAGCATCTCGATGGCCACAGCTCTGCTGTCTCATACTGCAAATAATCAAACACGTATTCAGATGCTTAAAGGCCTGGGCTTTGACCTCAGTAAAACCCCTGAAACTGATATCGATCAGAATTTCCAGAAGCTTCATGAACTCTTCAGTCGGTCAGACAAGAGCTTGGGAATGAGCATCGGTAGCACCTTGTTCCGTGATGAGAAACTCTACATGGATGAGCAAATCTTAGAAAAAGCCAGACAGTACTATGGTTTGGACCACTTGGGTGCAGATTTCCAGAACTGGGGAAAAGTCTGCAATCAAATCAATGAGTATATAAATAACAAGTTACAGGGGACAATCTCAGACTTTTCTTTGGATTCGTCATCAATGGTCTTCATCCTGATCAATTACTTCTTCTTCACAGGTACTCTCTTACTATCCCATCATGATAAGACATTTATTACTAAAAACAGTGATGACCATCAAAACACTAGTTGCACAGAGGGCAGTATTTTTTGTAAAAAACATAGTACAACTATGAGTAACTCTCTTCTGTGATCCTATCAAAGAAATATGTCTAGAGCAGTGTTTCTCAATTATTTTCTGTCATGCCCCCCTAGGAAGAAGAAAACATTTTTTGCAACCCCTGTGTGACTGTAAATAGACACTGCCGGGTGTGTCCCCCCAAAAAAAACCCAAAAAAAAATAATTTAACCTGCAAAACAAAAATATATAAAATAATTCCAGCTGATTTTTTCATTAGAGATTATATCTGGATTAATGGTTACAATGAGCACGTTTTGCAATGCATAGCTTTTCAAAGCAGGGTTTGAAGCAACACACAACTCTCAGCTCCAGAGACATATAGAGACATAAACACAGCGCTTAGCTTGTTATGACAGTGTTTGCCAAGGTCAAACTTGCTACCCTTTACAGAGCCTCATGATCCCCCAGGAGGCAGCCACAAAGTCTAAAGATATCCATTAAACCTGACAGTGAGTCAGGTACGAGACCTGATTTAGACATGTAGCCTAGGAACAGACAGAGCCTTCACTGATGGTCCTTCATTCCATTTACATACACTTTCTGGGAGCTGCAGCCAGCTCTAAGCAGTTCTTGCATCATTCAATCTTTACTTCCTCCTAACCAATTCAGAATAGAATTTTCTAGTATACCTATTCATAAAAATGTCCAAGTAATATTGATTTAAAAACTAGAATTCTAGATCCCACACCAAAAGCAAAAACTCTTGTGAAAAGTCCTAGATTGTTTGAGGGGGCCAGGAGAATCACACAGGATTGTGCTCAGAATTTACACTTGACTCTATGCTCAGGTTTTAGTCCTGGTAGTGTTCAGGGGACTATATGTGGTAGCAATATCAAACATAAACTAACCATGTGCAAGGTAAGTGCCATAACTATAGTATTATCTTTTCCACACTAGAATTTGTCTTTTTAACCATATCCTGACTCCTAATTAGTTTTATGATATGGTGGCTTAGGAATCATTCTCTTTGAAAATAATATCTCTACTTACTGTAGCTACTGTAGAAATGAATCCCTCCCCCAACCTCCACATCACTCTGATCTCAAGTTCTCTCTACAACTTTTCTTCCTAAATCCAATCCTCATGTCTGCTTATTTTGGGGCCACATCTAGCATTGCTTAGGAGTTACTCCTGGCTCTAAACTGAAAAATCATTCCGGGATCACATGGGCTGCCTGTTCAAATCAGGATTTGCCATGGGCAAGGCAAATGCTCTCCCCACTATCCTATCGCTTCAGCCTTTGCTTCCTCCACTTATAATTAGATTGGGTCAGGCTGGATAATGCAGAAAAATCTCTTTGTCTCAAGTTCAGTGGGTTAGCATAAATAATTCCTTCTTCTCAGCTATCATATTTTTAAATTACAGAGATTAGATGATAGATAACTTTGGGGGGGATACTCATGTCCTTCTGAACCTGGTCTTCCTTTATCAGACTGCTGCCTAGCACTTCTTGTCATCATTCAAATATCAGCTCAAATGTAGCCCACTTCCATAAAACTGCCCCTGATTTGCTCAAGCCAAGTCTTTGCCTCTCATAATCATCCTCTGTAAGTTCTCAACACTTCATGTTGACAATCATCATGATGAAACATGTTAGTCAGACCTAAGTTTAGGTATCTTGAAAGAGTGCATGTGAAAAATAAAGCAAAAAATAGAAGAAAGAAACCAGTAAGGGAATATAGGTATTAAGATACATTTAATGTCATGTAACTGACCATAGTTTACTCCTCAGCACCATATGGTCCATCAAGCATTTGGGTGCAGCAATGGAGGTGACATATAATACCAGATATGACTTGGGCCATTCCCAGATCTGCAGACTAAGGCAACATGACATGTCTAAGTCCTAGCACTGCTTTGCTGACCTGGGTGGTAAGGAATCACTAGAGGGACCCCAAGGCCCCATCAAATGATGTGGTAATATAAAATGTAAAATAAAGTGCAGGAGAAAAAAAACCTTTAAAGTCATTACAATATTTCATATCAGTATGCCAGCATTAAAGATAAGCCCAAAAAGAATTTTTTAATTTTTAATTAAAAGAATAAAGATAAGCCAAGACATTATCCCAACAAAGATACCTGCAAGAAAGTGACTCATTTTTCCTCCTCCAGCTTCCACTCAAGGCCTTACATTACTGGCTTCTATCTCCAGTAGGTGCACCTTATATGTCCAAAGACCTCCTCTTGCCTCTGCAATATCTCTGCCAGTTCTTCAGCATAACTAAACTCATTCAGATGGTAGGTACCTTCCTCATAAAGGCAGTGAGCAGGGGAGACCAATAGGAAGAGATCATGTTCTCTTTTATCCCCAGCATTGCTATGTAATTGTCCTCTAATGTGTTGTCAAAGCAAGTCATAAATCATGGTGACTCGCTGTTTGCACATGCTGAGAATGATTCACCTATATAAGGCTGCCTAACCATCATATCCATCACCTTACACTGTCACCTTCATGGTGAAATCATATCTGATTTGGGTGGCATAGTGATAGCACAGTGGATAGGGCTTTTGCTTTGCATGAAACAAACCAAGGTTTGATCCCTGGCATCCCATATGATCTCCTGAGCCTGACAGGATTAATTTCTATGTGTAGACCTAGCACTGCTGGCTCTGACCCAAAATCAGAAAAAAAAGAAGTAGGATTTTTTTCTCTTGATAATTTTCAAGTGTATAAACAAGGACCCCACACCTTACCGGGCTCCCTTGCTGGGCTCCCACTCTTTTTCTGGGGGGGGGGTCACACCCGGCAGTGCTCAGGGGTTACTCATGGCTCCATGCTCAGAAATTGCTCCTGGCAGGCACGGGGGATCATATGGGGCACTGACATTCGAATCGATGACCTTTTGCATGAAAGGCAAACGCCTTACCTCCATGCTATCTCCCGGGCCCCTGGGCTCTCACCCTTTACCAGGACAATAGCAGCTCAGGTAGATTCCCAACACTGCTAAATAGTTACCCCAGATATGAGGATGTCCTGCTCTGTCCCTCCTGCCTTCACTCCCTCTCTTCTCAGGCACATGGGCAGAGGCCTTCAACCCAGCAAACACCGTGGAGGAGGACTTCTTCATGGATAATGAGACCGTGGTGAAGGTACCCATGATGTTGCAGTCGAGGCCTGTCACATTCCTGCATGACACAGAGCTGAATTGCGTGGTGGTCAAGATGGAGTACGTGAGCAATCGTGCTGCCTTTTTCATCCTCCCCGATGACGGAGATATCGACACAGTCGTCCAAGGGCTGAGCCAAGACAAACTCTATAACTGGGATATGTCCATGAGTACCAGGTAACTCTGTCCTTCCGCTAGGGTGTATGAACTTTCATTCACTGGGCCCCAGGCATTGAGGTGCCCTGATTTGCACTGAGATTTGCACTGAGATACATTAAGGCATTCTACAAAGTTGAAGGCTCCCTTTCTTGGATGGTGCATAAGTTCCTCTCTGTATTAATCACATTTTTGTATCACTGTCCTTCTTGGTGGGAAGTAGGCTCCAAAGCGTGCTCAGAATGTCAGGGGCCCCTACTGCCAATTTTTGGTCAACTGGTATAGTAAATTTTTGGTCAATTAGTTCAGCACAATGACCTGAAACTGAGATTCTTCTCTGCTTGAGCCCACAGATTTGGGAATAACCAGTCCTGTCTCACAAAAGTTGGGGCTTTCTAGGGCTGCTCTATAATGCTTGAAAGGATTAGGACATGTGGTGTAGTCACTACACTAACTTACACCACCTGATTTCCTTTTTTTTTAAACACCTTGATTATTACATACATGATTGTATTTGGGTTTCAGTCATGTAAAGAACACCACCCATCACCAGTGCAACGTTCCGATCACCATTGTCCCAAATCTCCCTCCTCCCCACCCAACCCCCGCCTGTACTCTAGACAGGCTCTCCATTTCCCTCATACATTCTCATTATTAGGACAGTTCAAAATGTAGTTATTTCTCTAACTGAACTCTTCACTCTTTGTGGTGAGCTTCATGAGGTGAGCTGGAACTTCCAGCTCTTTTCTCTTTTCTGTCTAAAAATTATTGCAAGAATGTCTTTCATTTTTCATAAAACCCATAGATGAGTGATAACATTCTGTGTTTTTCTCTCTCTCTGACATATTTCACTCAGCATAATAGATTCCATGTACATCCATGTATAGGAAAATTTCATGACTTCATCTCTCCTGACAGCTGCATAGTATTCCATTGTGTATATGTACCACAGTTTCTATAACCACCACCTGATTTCTTAAAATGAGTCTACCAATTACTTAGTCAACCACACTGTGATCCCACCGAAAGCCTTCAGGTGGTTTTATAAGTCACTCATGGACGATAAGAAAATTGGAAACTTTATAAAAATAAGACAAATACCAGGATCTGAGTAGATAGGAATTCAGTCATAAAAGAACCAAGATGTGGATGCTGTTGGCTGGGTATCAGGAGAGACAGCTAAAGAGTGCCCACTCCATGCACATGTGATGAGCATGGAGTACATACACAGGGAGGGTTAGGTAAGAGAGGGAACAAGCAATGCAGCAGGCAGGAAGGAATGAACCAATGAACCATTACATCCAGAGCATGCAAGTGATGAGTGGCACTCATTGTTGGAGGCTCATAGGAGGACCCTGGAGCAGGTGGCATTCCTTGCCCACTTGTCTTCTTTTATCAATCATTCTTTCTTTTTTTTGTGGTTTTGGGGCCACACCCGGAAGTGCTCAGGGGTTACTCCTGGCTCCATGCTCAGAAATTGCTCCTGGCAGGTATGGGGGACCATATGGGGCACCGGGATTCGAACCGATGATCTTTTGCATGAAAGGCAAAAGCCCTACCTCCATGCTATCTCCCGGGCCCCCAATCATTCTTTCATACAATGCAGCCCCATGGAAGCACTAGTTGAGGACCAGGAACAAGACTAATGTCAAGGGAGTGAAATAGGGATGCAGGACATAATGGGACATCTGAAACAACTGATCTTGACGAGAACATGGAATCCCAGGAGAATTTAGTGGTGGTGGCCTGAATGAGCTCTATAAGGATAGAGGAAATGAGGTGAAGATATGTGCAAGCAGGTTGTGAGGAATACCTACCTAAGAGATGGGGAGAGATTTTCAAATAGCCTGTGCTGCTTGGTAACTCTGTGAATCCTGCCTTGAAGTACAACTGGTGGTGTCAAGAAGTGGAGGAGACTGAGGAGATCTTGTCCAAAGTACCTTCAGAACATGGGAAAGAATATCCAGAGGAGGAGGGAGATTGCTCTAGAATAAACAGTGTCATGAAGAATTGAGCAGGCAGAAAGTCTAGATAAGCTCTTCTGACAGAGGTTCTCTGAGGTACTTTTCATTTGGACTCATTCCCACAGAGGAAGACTGAGTGATACACATGGGGAGATGTACAGGAAGTGCCTGGAGTTTGACCTTCCTCCTTTAATTTAGGGACAGATTCTTCCAGTCCTGAAATTATTCCTGCATCCTTGAACAGAGTGATTGAGGGTATGGTTGCTTATGTGCATATCATGGATCTGTCTAGGTCATTCTAGGGATTCTTTGCCACTTCTTCACTCTTTCAGCTGTCCTCTCTCATATCTCCCCCATCCCTCCAAAGAGTTTTTCCTTTGAATATGGGACCACCAAGGGATGAGAAGGCACCAGGAGTGAAGCAATCTGCTCCATCTTCTGCCCCTACCGATTCTGCTCGGGAGATGAATAATTTTTCTCTACTCACAAAACATCTCCACCAAAATATGCTGACATGAACCTATAATAGTTCCATTTTCTTTCTATTTTTCAAGATCTAAGGAAAACCTTGAGAACTTCAGTCATTATGGTTGGACCTGAGCAATGTCCTCCATCCTAGGGATGTTCTTATACCCATGCCCTACCCTGATTTCTACTTTTCTGCTGTTGGTTTGCCTTCTCTACCCACAGTATCCCTCCCGTTCCCTTTCTCCTCCATCACCCCACACTCCCTAGCACAACCTATTGGGTAACACACACTTCCACCCCACCTGGACATGGCCCCACATCCTCTCATCTAGCTCTTCTATTCTGAGGTGTAGGCTTCCAATTTCCATGCCTTTATCTAGAAACAGAAATTGTTGGCTCCAACTTGGAACAAATATGCTCCTATGTAACTGAGGCACTAAGGGGCACAGAGTACTCTTCAGTTCTCTCAGTCAAAGAGTCTTCTGACCCACAACTTCCCAGAAAATTATTTCTTCTAGCCACTCATCCCCAAATCTGTTTTGTTCCCAAGAAGACTATCCTCTAGTGCCTACTACTGCCCAGAGCAGAGACCCCTGTTCCTTAAGATGCTCAAAGTTCTCAGAGTCTTTTGCCTCATTGAAGAGAAGGGGTATTCAAATAAAGTAAAGGCCATCAAAGATGGACAGGCCACATATAAATGTCCACCCATCTACAACAGTATTTGAGAAACAATCTCTGCATGATCTTGGAAATTGTCAACCCAGTGAGTAAGTTGTCACAGAAGCAAGAGCTGTGAAGGATAGAGACAGACCTGGCAGAATTCTGGGTCCCCTTCTGTCTACTGTGTCAGGGACACACACAGATTAGGGATTTCGGTAGGGGAGGGTACTAAACAAATGAGAATGTGTTGCATTAGTGCGCTAAGACTCTTATTCTTTGTAGTTGTTCCCTCTCCTCCTCCATACTACCCAGGAGGCCTTCTTTAGGGCCATTATTTCAGTGTCCAAGAGGCAGCTAGATGACAGGTGAAGTCAGTTTAGGGAGAGCTGGGAAGGAGAGTGTGATTCTGAGCTCTGAGAGGAACTGTCTGAAAGAGGAAGAAGAAATGTTCCCCCTCTGTTCCTGGTAGTGTGTCATGGCCCATATCCAGGCTCTGATTGTTCCAGAGGAAGTCACAATGCAAACAGTCAAGCACTGCCCCATCCACATTCCCCAGGCAGAAACTGTCTAACTATCTGCTTCCTCTGGTCAGAAATCTGGACCTGTACATCCCCAAACTCAACCTGACTGGCTCCTATGACCTTATGGAGATCCTGAGGATTATGGACATTGTGGACATGAGGAAAGACAGCAAGAATTTTTGTGACAATTGTGATTTTGAAGTGCCATTACCTAAGGTAACTGCCTCCATAATCCTTCACACTCTGTTCCCCCAAATCCTCACTGATAGTGATGGGAAGCCCCATGGAGCTCTTTCCTGGGTTAATCTATAGGTCCTGGCCTTCCAACCCCTGATCTTCCCTAAGCCCAAAGTTCACACTAGGTTTACTGGGGCTCAGAAGGTAAGGAGACCTATAGTCACCAGCAGACTGGAGGCTTGGGATCTCCCAGTGCCATAAGGGAGACCAGAGAAAGAAAGTGTCCAGGAGGGAAGTCCTGAAAATTGGGTAGAGAGTAGGAGCAGTCTAATAGAACCCCAATGTACCCCACCCATTGCTTTATTTCTCCAGCTCTATTCTCATTTATTCATATATTCTCAGGAAGGTTTCCAACATGTACCATGCAGGATACTGGGGAATGCCTCCATGGCTCCAACCTGTACCTACCTGTGAGACCTGGCTTTTAGTATGTGTTAAAACTAGAGGAGAGGGGGGCCCGGGAGATAGCATGGAGGTAAGGTGTTTGCCTTTCATGCAAAAGGTCATCGGTTCGAATGCCCCATATGGTCCCCGTGCCTGCCAGGAGCAATTTCTGAGCATGGAGCCAGGAGTAACCCCTGAGCACTGCCGGGTGTGACCCAAAAACCAAAAACCAAAAAAAAAAAACAAAACAAAACAAACAAACAAACAAACAAAAAAACAACTAGAGGAGAGGCCAGCATAAATAGTTAGGGATAGTGGTTCCCTCCCAAGTATAAAGAAATGTGAAAGCGGATATAGCCTGTTATGTAGAAGAGGTTCAGTCTGCACCTCCTTTTTCTATTGAGAGTGCTGCTGTTTCTTGAGGATCATACCAGAACAAAAAGGTCTCTGTTGGCTTGTGGTTGGACTCAGGCCTTATTCACAGCACTCGTGGCATGTTGCTAGACTCAAGTTCAAGTCAGTGGTCTGGTCCCATAAAGCCATTGCAGTGGCACACAAGCCCCACCTCACAGACAGAGGACTAATTAGCCTCTCTGAAATCTTTTCAGACTTTACATACCAGCTCTCTACATTGTGCTGACTCCCCAGTGCCTTCTCTTTTCCTTTCACCCCAACATTTCAAAGAGACCACCTCTCCTGGAGCACTGACCCCTTATTTACTTCTTTACAGAGGGGCAATGTGCTGAGTCTCCTTTGAATACAGGGAGGTGGTTGAAATGGAAATGACAAGTTTCAGCTCCTGCCTTGAAAGCACTTCAGAAACTTCCCAGGCTCTGGAGGTAGACAGACCTCTTCTCCTGGTGCTATCATATAGGAGAGAATCCAATGGTACCTCCCTGAGTCTTAGCTTTACTATTCATCAATGTCGGGGGGGGAGGGCAAATGTAGAATGCTTTTGCACCACAGGAGTTCATGTTCTATCCCTTGTTTTATACCCAACAGTTGAGTCACTACGCCAAAGTAAAATTCAGTGAGGAAGGCAAAGTACCAGCTGTCCCTCAAGAATTGACCCCAGCAGTAACCGACAAGTTTCCCCCAGTTCGCTTCAATCATCCCTTCATTGTCATGATCCTCGATCATACCTCACGGAGCATCCTTTTCATGGGCAAGGTAGTGAATCCATCGCCACACATTAATGCGACTAGGTGCCAAGAGAGCCACTGAATCTGTACCCTGACAGGTTCCTTCTGGGCATGTGAGGTGCTCTAAACTTCTCTAACTTCTCTCCTTGTAATAAACAGCTGTTATTACGATGACTGATCGTTGTTATGACTGAAGTCGGGAAGGGGACATCTTGAAGACTGGACACAAGACCCAACATTGGTGGGCTTCCTACTCCTCCTAGACATTAAATGTGGGTCAGTTTTATGGTGAGCCTGCAAGAAAGGAGTATTTTATTTGTTTTGGGGTTTTAGGTTTTTGGGTTTGGAAGACAGACGAGGCAGCACTCATAGGTTACTCCTGGTTCTGTGCTCAGAAATCATTTCTGGCAGGTTCAGGGGACCACATGGACCATACTGAACAGGAGTTGGCTGCATGCAAAGCAAATGTCCAACTTGGTATGCTATTGCTCTGTCCCATGACCCGAGTATTATTGGTAAACCTTTTTAAGTTTAAAATTAGTTTTTTTCTTTCAAAGTTTACAAAGCTATTGATAGTTGAATTTTAGGCATGTACTATTTCAACACTAAGCCCAGCACCAGTGTCAAATCCTAACACTAATGCTCCCATACTCCATTATCCTCACACCCCCAATCAAACTTCCCCACCTCTGTCTGCCACCTTGGTTAAAGTTCCATACTTTCAGCTTAGTCTCATGTTTTCAGTGTAGTTAAATATGTTCTTTTAATAGAGAACTATTCAAATCTCCCTCCTTTCGAATATAACCAATGCTAAACCCCTGTCAACCCATTACTTCCTTTACTCATCTTCTTCTTTAAAAACTTGATGAAATTGGGGCCGGCACGGTGGCACTAGAGGTAAGGTGTCTGCTTTGCCAGTGTTAGCCTAGGATGGACTTCGGTTCGTTACCCTGGTGTCCCACATGGCCCCACAAGCCAGGAGTGATGCCTGAGGGCACAGCCAGGAGTAACATCTGAGCGTCACCAGGTGTGGCCGAAAAACCAAAGAAAAACTTGATGAAATTAATTTCTAAATAAAAACATAAAGAATAAATCATAGAAGCGAAAATGCAGCAGAAGGCAAAACATTGCGAGAGATAAGTACATATTCTAGATGATACATAGAGAGATATATAGATAGATTTATAGGAACATAGAGACATAGATACATTGTAGGTGGGTAGATACATTTAAAAATAAATATGTAAGTAGAAAAACTCAGATACAAAGACAGATATATTCACATGTAGATATTTAGACATAAGCATAGATATACAGACATAAAGAGTAGATAGGTAAGTAGGAGGACTAATAGATATATAGGTAGATGGATATATAGGTTGTAAGGTATGGCTTGTATCAGAGATTGGAGGATAGTTCCTTACAGAGGCATACTCATTTCTACATACATGTCAATTTATACACATACAGCTATTTCTAAGTATGTATGTAATAGCTGTAACAATATAAAAAATGTAAGGATATAGGAATATATACCTGAATCCTAAAGCCATCATTTTACTTAATGAAAATAATTTAAGTGCATTTATACTCAGGTCAAAATTAACACAAGTTTGTTTACTTCCTTGTAAAATCACCCCATGCGCTCAATCTCCAAGCCCCAATGAGAGTCTGAATCAGGGTCACACAAGAAATAACCCAAATCAGGCAAAGGGTGAAACACGTGTAGTCTCCCAGTCTTCTACCTAGTATGGAGCTCACTGCTTCCCAGAACTACCCTTTTTATTGAGTACAGGGACCACCGCTGGGTAGGGCTGTAAACCCACCCAGGTTTACAAGTCAGACAATCTCTGTTTTGGGGTAAATCCAAGTTGTAAACAAACATACAAAGACACCAGGGATGATCTCTGTGTTGGGTAAAATAAGGTGTAACCCAACACTTTCTTAATCACTATCCTGTTTTCCTAGGAACTTTACACAAAGTCATTAAAAATCCAGGAAAGAGCCTATGAAATTGTGAGAAAATAATTAAAACTCTATTTGCAAGTACCTAAAATAATAACTCATAATTCTAATAAATCCATGAATATAAAATTCTAATTCAATAAAATAATTTAGCAAGATGTCCCGATTTAGATTTAATAATGGAAGATGTTCCTCTTATACACACTCACATCCGTATTCTCAAATTTACCTAAATACTACTTCTCCCTATGTTAGTTTAGTAAATAATAGTTTTTACATGAAAATAAAACTCATTTATAGGATAGAAAGAAATCAAGGAAGTGAAAAACAAACGCCCTAAAACTATGTAATCTGGGAACTGGTCTAGAGAACTGAGCTCACCGAAGTGGGCAGAAACCCAGAGGGCAGATGGAGGGATGAAACTAGTGGAGAGTGTAGTTCTGGAGCACTGTTATAATTATTAGTATTATAAATCACAAGGCCTAAGTTTGAATAATTTTATTTTGTTTGTTTATTTGTTTCACGCCACACCCATTTGATGGTCAGTAGTTACTCCTTGCTAAGCACTAAGAAATCGCCCCTAGCTTGGCGGGACAATATGGGATGCCTGGGGATGAACCGCAGTCCCTCCTTGGCTAGTGTTTGCAAGGCAGACACTTTACCTCTACTGCCACCTCGCTAGCCCCCTAAGTTTGAATAATTTTAATATACTACCAAATGTAGTTAGACTTTTCAAAGAAGGGCAAGATGGGACAAAGGCAATGAGGAAAATGACAAAACAACAAGCAGGAAAACCAAGAGAGAAAAACAAGCTAAAGAGAAAAGGGGGAAGTAAAAAAGTGATGAGAAAGTGCACCACAGATCTTAGTTAATGAAATAGATCCAGTCATCTGAAAACCAACACGAGCAAATATTGAAACCAAAAATTTAATAACAGAAATATATAATAAGTGATAGTGATACAACTGGATAGCTACTTGCAGGAAAATTAAAAAAGAATGTAGTGGGGCCGGGCGGTGGTGCTGAAGGTAAGGTGCCTGCCTTACCACGCTAGCCTTGGACGGACCGCTGTTCGATCCCCCATGCCCCATATGGTCCCCCAGGCCAGGGGCGACTTCTGAGCGCATAGCCAGGAGTAACCCCTGAACGTCACTGGGTGTGGCCCAAAAACCAAAAAAAAAAAAAAAAGAATCTAGTGACTGCAAGGTTACACAAAAATAAACCAGACTCAGAGATCTACAATTTACAAAATATAAACACCAATATACTTGGTAGATTCCTGTAAGATTTGATTGGAGGAAGGTTACTGGGCCCCTGGTTGTGGCTCAGTGGCAGAGCCCCAACCTACCTAAGTAAAGCTCAGATAAGGAATTTCAGCATCCTACATCTGAGTGTGACCCCACACCCTGCAGCATGAGCCCCACCACCACAATAAATGAGAGACCCTGACACACCACACCTGTGTATGTGAGCAATACACTGTGCATATAGTACCCAGCATTTCAACCACAGCCCATGAGGCTGACCTCAAAGATAGCAATAATGACAACAAAGGGCAGGAAAGGACAAATATCATTAATCAAAAATATCCTAACTGACAGAGTCAAGCTCAGCTTATGTCTCACCTCCTTGAAGAAAGAATGAGCTAATACAGAGCTTACCCTAAGCAAATAAAACCACAACCAAGGTACTCATAATTTGTATTGTGTGTCCAACAATATGGTTCCATAAAAGTGCTGGGGACTATGTTCAAGAGCCAAGAGGAAGATTCCAAATGTTTCCATATGTAAACACCACGCAAGTCCCAAATCTACCTGATTTCATCTGAACCCTAGGTCCATCCTTAGCAGACTCTCCCTTCAAACATTCCCCTTGTGCTACCAAGGAAGATTTATACAGCATGAGAGGTCTACTAACCCCAGCGACTGAGATACATCACTTCAGATCAAAACTAGGTACCTAATCTGGGGGTGGGGGGGCTGCCGGTGTACAGCTCACAGAGCATTTATCTTGCACAAGACTGACCCAGATTTCATCCCAAGCATCTTATATGGTCCAGCAAGCACTGCCAGGAGTAATTTCTGTGTGCAGAGCAAAAATACAACCTTGGCATCATTTGGTGTGACTCCCCCTCCTCCCTAAAAAAACCAAGTGCCCTTGGTCTTTTTGAAGAGAAGGACAAGAAGAAGTAGTGAGTAGAACCCTGTCGGGATTGAGAGTGCCTTCATGAGGAGCCTGAGTTCCACTCTGATCCTACAACTCCACATTGTGATTGATAGATTTCCCCATATCCTTCCATGAAGTTCAAATTGCTCCCATGGGTATAAACACTGATCTCAGCCTGGTCAGGGTAGCTTGAACCAATAAGAAAACTTCTGTGCTTTCCTCCAATACCTCACTAAGTTTTTGCTATCACCAAGCTAAGGATCTGCACAGCTCCATCATGACACAGAGCTTCAGTGACTTGTTTGATGCCACTAAGGCTGCTCTGAACCCAGAATTTATGTTTCCCACAACTCTGTGATACTACATGGAAGTATTTCCTCAACAGGGGCTCCTAGAAGGGTGGTGGAGTTGATCCACATAAAATCCAAAATATACAGGGCCCTGACAGAACTTTACAAGAAAAAAACTTCTAATCCCATCAAAAAATGGGGAGAAAAAAATGAACAGACACTTTGATAAAAAAGAAATACAAATGGCCAAAAGGCACATGAAAAAATGCTCCTCATCACTAATCATCAGGGAGATGCAAATCAAAACAACGATGAGATACCACCTCACACCATAGAGATTGGCCCACATCACAAAGAATGAGAATAATCAGTGCTGGCGGGGATGTGGAGAGAAAGAAACTCTTATCCACTGCTGGTGGGAATGCTGTCTAGTTCAACCTCTATGGAAAGCAATATGGAGATTCCTCCAAAATCTGGAAATTGAGCTCCCATTCGACCCAGCTATTCCACTCCTAGGGATATACACTAAGAGCACAAAAATTAAATATAAAAACCCTTTCCTCACACCTATATTTATTGCAGCACTATTCACAATAGCCAGACTCTGGAAACAACCAAGATGTCCTTCAATAGACGAATGGCTAAAGAAACTGTGGTACATATACACAATGGAATATTATGCAGCCATCAGGAGAGATGAAGTCATGAAGTTGTCCTATACATGGATGTACGTGTAATCTACCATGCTGAGTGAAATAAGTCAGAGAGAGAGAGAAAGAGAGAGAGAGACACAGAATAATTTCACTCATCTATGGGTTTTAAAGAAAAATAGAAATCATTTTTGCAACAATCATCAGAGACAATGAGAGGAGGCTGGAACTTCCAGATCACTCCATGAAGCTCACCACAAAGAGTGGTGAGTGCAGTTATAAAAATAACTACACAGAAAACTATCATAATCGCGTGAATGAATGAGAGAACTGAAAAGCCTGTCTGGAGTACAGGTGTGGTTGGGGTGGGAGGGAGGGAGACTTGGGACATTGGTGGTGGGAATGTTGCACTGGTGAAGGGGATGTTCTTCACATGATCGAAACCTAATCACAATCATATATGTAATCAAAATGTTTAAATAAAAAAATCTCAGAACTGATACCCCAAAGGGCCTCTCAATACCCACTAGACCCTACAGAGCCAAGCCAGGACGCAGAAATTTCAGAACAGTTTAGGGAGCACATGCAAAACAGGAATGGGCAGGTAGGAAGGTAGATAAGTGAAGCAAGACTTGAAGTCCTGCCTGCTTGGAACAAAAGGGACACATGGGGCAATGAGGTGACCTTTAGGCTAGAAGCTACCCAATGGGCCTGCATGAGTGTCAGAGCTGTAGGACATTGAGTCAGGCAGTTTCCCTGCCCTGTACAGTGAGAGGCAGACCCCACTCTAGCTCATGGCCAGACTCTGAGATTTCCAGTTAACCCACCACTCCACATCCAGGTCTGCACATATGGATGAATAGATATTTGGAGCTTGATTCAAAAATACTTGAAATGTTAGACCTCCTGTTTGCCTCTAAGAACTTCCATAGAGGTTTTCTAAGAATGTGCCAGTATCATGTCTGGTCTGACTTGTGGGGATTCTGAGGGTAACAATATGGGAAGGAGCTTCTTGCAAGGCCTCGAGATATATCTTCTAAAGTCATTTGAAGTATCCTTTAAAGTGGCCAGACTCCATCTATATCTGCTCTCTCCAGAAGACCTCCTGCTTTTTACAACCCTAATTTTTCTAACACAAATCCTGTTATCACTAAGAGTGTTTACATTTACATGGAAGGTTGTTATGTTTTTTTAAATTGCTCTTTAAGAATGCTTTTAAACCATTTTCCCATGAATTTTAAAAGAGAGTAATATGTCATTTTCCTCTCTCCAGATAGTGGGAAGAGTCAAACCATGACCACATCCAATCAGAAAACTCTCAGGTCATGGTTCAATGGCTGGAGTATGTGCTTATTACCCATGTGAGGCTGGGGGTTCAATCTCTACCACTGCAGTTTCACCAAACCCTGCCAGGAGTGACCTTAGACAACCAAATCAGAAGTGGTCTTTGAGTACCACAAGGTGAGGTCCCCGAATTAAGACATCCTACTGTATCATATGAACTCACTGACAATCTAACACCAGTTGACCTGCATGAAACTGGAACCACTCTCATCTAGTACCCCTTTCTTCTGCCTCACTTTCCTAGCCAACCATAAATAAAATTTTGCTGCAATAGAAGAGTAATTTGAGTTTTGAAACCAAATTCTACCAGCTACCCTGGTTCAGACCCGAGATTTCTTAACTTTTAACTTTTCAACCAGGGATTGTTTTGGTGGGTGGGAATCAAAAAAGAAAAATATATATCCAAAAGGTCTTTAAAAAAGAAAGTTGTTATGTTTTTAAAATAATGCCATTTCAGGCTGGAGAGACAGCATGAAGGTAAGGTGCTTGCCTTGCATGCAGAAGGAAGGTGGTTCAAATCCTGGCATCCCATATGGTCCGCTGAGCCAGCCAGGAGTGATTTCTGAGCAGAGAGCCAAAGGGTAACCCCTGAGTGCAGCTGGGTGTGACCCAGAAAAACAACAGCAACAAAAATACTGCCGTTTCTGCATTAGCTCTCACTCCCTCTATATATACCTACACTTAAGTACATCAGTCATCAATACCTCAGTATTGGAGGTTGAGAGATGTGAAATCAGCTACTTCCAACAAGGCAAGTACAGGTTAAAGGACCACATGATGAGTATTTGCCTATTGTTACCAAGTAAGAGAAAAGGAACCTGTGTGCTTTATGATAGCATCACCTTGGTCCTTAAAAACACTCTGGAATCATCTGACTCTATCCCCAGACAAGACCACCATGCCAGAGGAATCTTGGGTTGGGGGGGGGAGACAATGAACGGACCCACAAGCCGCTTTCCTCAGAGATCCTAGGATTCTACTGATCAAGGAGATGAGTGCTGGGAGATTCAGCTGCTGTTCCTATGCTGTGACTCTGGTGTGCTGAAGGGTAGCGGCAGTCATATGTCTGGCTATTGAGTTGGAGCTACTTCTGACAAAAATCAACTTGCTATGAATTAATTTATTCCTTTGTATGTATTTGAGGACCATAATCAGCAATCCTCAAGAGTTTGTTTCAGCCTATGTTGAGGACGTGACTCCTGGCAGAGTTCAGGGGACTATGTCATGCTGGGCATTAAACCATTATGCCACATAAATATGTGCTCAGTCTGTTGAATCTCTCTAGCTCCTCAAGCTGGTTTTTAGACATATTAATAAAGCCAAATTGCCCTCACATTCAGCCTACCAATTTTTGTGCCTTTCATGTTTCTCAGAGGCTTGCGGGCTCTGTGTGATTTCCCAAGGTGATGGCTTTTGTTTGCCTTTATTTATATCTATAAATAATACTTCGGGGACCATGTGGTGCTGGGGATGAAACTCAGGCCTGGAACATGCCTTAAGTTATCTCCTTGGTCACAGAAGGTAAATCAAGACTCCAAGTTCACTCTATATATGAAACTCAAACTAGAGGGACTGGAACTTTGCATGGAAAAGAGAAAGCAATAAAAGCTACTGAAAGAAAACATACCAACACATGTTTCATAGCATTGGAATGGGTAATATGAATGTATTCTTTAGTAGTCATAAAAGCATAAAAGAAAAGTTTGCTGCCAATGGGGACTGTGAGTTATATTCACCAAAAGATTCCACAAAGTAATGTGAATGTAATGATTGTAAACTAAAAATTTAGAAATATTTTTTTCTATAGAGTTTGACCTCTTATCTGGCCCAACCAACTAAGCAAAAAAGTCATCTAATTGAATCTTCTGTTTAATCTCACTTTAATATCTACATCTCAGAAGAGGATTAACCAAGTGTTAATAATTCATCTATTTCATGAATCCTCAGAGCAGTGCTAAATAGAACTACGAGGTGAAATTGCAATGCACCCACCAGAATGGCTAAAATGCAGGAACAAATAATGCCAATTACTTACAAGGGTATTGGGTTGTGACTGAGAGTAGAAATTGTTCTGATCACTAGGGAACTTGTTAGCATCTCTACTAAAGCTGATTATATGATCCATCAGTTTGTTCTTTTTTAAATTTATTTAAAGGAACTATATCACATAGTTGACACAATTGATTATAATCCAGTTGTTTCAGGAAAAACAAAGGCAAAGTTATTAAAAACTAGAAAAACTAAAGAGATAGAAGAGAAAGAAAAGGATCAGTAGCAAGTATATTTGTGAAAATCATTGAATCACCCTAGCAGAAGGTTTAATTTGTTGTTGCTGTTGTTGTTGTTGTTGTTGTTGTTGTTGTTGTTGTTGTTGTTGTTGTTGTTCTTCTTCTTCTTCTTCTTCTTCTTCTTCTTCTTCTTCTTCTTCTTCTTCTTCGGATAAAAGTTAAAGAAGTACAGCAAAAACAGTGCTAGAGTGGCAATTGATGTTTACATAGGCACAGACGAATAAGGGGGACACGGAAAGGAAAAGCCTTGGTCTAAATTCAAGGAGACCTTACACCTGAAGTTTTCCAGCATAAGACCAATTCTAGGCTCCAGGTATACTAGGTTATCCAACCCAACTCATTGTCTGTCCTATCAATAAAACTTCCCCCTACCCCACTGTGGCTGTTGTTGGTGTCAGGTTTCTTTAGTTAAAGATACTGGAATCTGTGCATATCCTTTAGCAAAGTCAGGATGATGTAGAGTGTCCTCTAGTTTAACATCACAATTAGAGGCCAATGCTGATAGTCCTACCCTGAAAACAGGTAGTTGTAGTTGTTATGTCTTCTGGGTGTTGAAAGAACTCTATTTGGAGTAGGTCGATCCTGGGGGAGCAGTAGGGTCTTCCCTGGTAGAAGATTTTCCCAGGTGATTTCGTAGACAATAGTGGTTGTTTCATAGATGGCATCCTGGTTCGGGGGTGAATGGACAATGCCTGTTCTTCTGAGGCCTGAGCCAGGACATTATGACTATATTCAGAGTGCAAGGACGGGGGCCGAGCGGTGGCGCTGGAGGTAAGGTGCCTGCCTTGCCTGCGCTAGCCTAGGACGGACCTCGGCTTGATCCCCTGGTTTCCCATATGGTCCCCGAAGCCACGAGCGACTTCTGAATGCATAGCCAGGCGTAACCCCTGAGCGTCACCAGGTTTGGCCCAAAAACAAAACAAACAAACAAAAAACAAACAGAGTGCATGGTCCCATCAGCAGTTTTTTATTTGCCATTCTTTTTTGTGTATAAATTATTCACTAATCAATGGTCTGAATAGATAATTTTATCACAAATTTCACTATTTGGATTCAGAATTTTGCACAAGCATACCTAAGAGCTATTCTATTCTCATCCTAAATCACTCAGGAATGGTCAGTAGATGATTAGAATGAAGGAGCCAAGATGGCATTCTGACTGTGTGGCACTTCAGTGGGGAATCATGGAAGGCAAGACTCAGCTGGTCTCATTCCTTAAGTTGTCTCAGGTCTTTCCACCAAAACTCCCACAAAGTATGTCAGATCTTCACAAGGTGGCTCAGGACTACCAAAATGTCAAGCAAGATAATTTATAAAGGAGCTTCCGAAGTCCTAGAACATAATTTCTTCATAGTCTCTGGGGTCAAGAATGTCACCAAGAACTGATGCCCTCTCTTGATGGGAACTTGAGGGGGAAAAGAATGCATGGCAACCATATTACTGCAAAAGCACTACTTACCACACCCTGGTCCCAGTTCATTTTCATTTCTCACACTGAAGAAATATATTCAACTTCCTTAAGATCCTCACCCAAACTATATCCTATTACATCGTTCTGAAATCCACAATGGCTCAGTCATCTCAGGTCTCCCCATCAAGATTCGCCTACTAGGGACTAGTTACTTGAAAAGATGATTTGGGGCCATTTGGGAGTTTCCAACATGTCAAGACAGACCCCAACAGAAATCCCCTACAATTTCTAGGAAGTTAACTTAGGTATCACCTTGATATCAAAAGCAGAGATACCACAGCATAGAGAGAGACAATTAAAAGCTGAGATACTTTAATGAACACAGATGCAAAGATCCTCAATAAAATACTGCAAATAGAGTATAATAATTCATTAAAAAGATCATGCACAATGTCAAAGTAGGATTCATCCCACATACAAGGATGATTTAAAATATACAAGTCAAGCAACATAATATACCATATCAGTAAAATCAGTAAAAATCATATGATCATATCATTAGATACAGAGAAAGCATTTGACAACATCCAGCACCTACTCATGATTTAAAAAATACACATAACATGATGGGAATTGAAGGGACATTTTTCAGTATTTTTCAGAGTCAATGTCATTTACTACAAGTCCCTAGATATCATTACACGCAAGAGAAGAAATTCTAAAAGACCTTCCTCCAAGATAAAATAAGTGGTATTGTAGGATTAAGGAGGGCATAAGACCATGATGAAAAGACACAAAAAACCTCATGAAAGCATAAAAATAGGCTTCACCAAGTCCTGAGTTAACCTCTAGTACCCCTCATCTCTTCTCCCACCAATCAGAACCCCTACCTTTGTAACCTCAGTTCTGTTATAAGAATTCAAGTGTTCATTTTCTTTGTCATTATCATTTTCTTTCTTTGAAAGGCACATATGACAGTCACTCTCCTTTGATATGAAATTAATCAATACTGAAATATCATGCTCATCCTCACTGTGGAGAAATTACAGCAACAAATCAGAAAAAAGCAGGGGTATAAATAACATAAATCAAGAGTCAGAGACAAAGACATAACCAATTTGGGACACCCATGTCCAGCCATGAACCTGAAGTCCTCCATGAACATATCTGTGAATTTCACAGGAAATATTCTCATCTACTCTAAAAAATTTGAATTTTATTTCTGCCACTTGCTCTAAACAAGAATAGAAGTATACAAATTAGCATTACATTACATATTAGCAGCAGTCATCTTCTTTTTTTGGGGGGGCCACACCCGGTGACGCTCAGGGGTTACTCCTGGCTATTCCCTCAGAAGACGCTCCTGGCAGGCACGGGGGACCATATGGGGAACCGGGGAATCAAACCATGGTCCATCCTAGGTTAGCGCAGGCACCTTATCTCCAGCGCCACCGCCCGACCCCCAGCAGTCATCTTCGATGTTACTGCCCATGCATTTCCCTCATATGTCCCCTCATTTCACAGAACAGAATATTTTCTGGCTG
>PVKC010006797.1:0-30315 GCA_004027635.1 Crocidura indochinensis | reverse complement strand
AGAAAAAGAAAGAAAGGAAGGAAGGAAGGAAGGAAGGAAAAAGAAAGAATGAAAGAAAGAAAGAAAGAAAGGAAGGAAGGAAGGAAGGAAGGAAGGAAGGAAGGAAGGAAGGAAGGAAGGAAGGAAGGAAAGAAGGAAAAAGAAAGAAAGAAAGAAAGAAAGAAAGAAAGAAAGAAAGAAAGAAAGAAAGAAAGAAAGAAAGAAAGAAAGAAAGAAAGAAAGAAAGAAAGAAAGAAAGAAAGAAAAATAGAACTACCATATAATCTAGCAATATCACTTCTTGGCATTTATGCTAAAAACTCACAAACATTAACTCAAAAGAACATATGCACACTTATGTTCATTGTTGCACATAATGCAATAACCAAAATGTGGAAACAACTCAAATGCTCAACTATTAGACAAAATAAAATGAATAAAAAAAAAGTTGTGGATGTATACACAATGGAGTACTACACAGCTATTAGAAAGAACAAAAGCATGTAATTTTTCATCACATGGATAGAGCTAGAGGATATTATGTTGAGTGAAATCAGTTAGAAGGAAAGAGATATGTACAGAATGAGCTCTCTCATAGATGGATTTAATGATACGAGCAACATAGCAACAAAGGTCAAAAGGCAACATAATAGAAGTCTTTGATAAACTCAATAGAAACAACGTAAGAATCATTGGAGTCCCAGAGGCTCAGGAAGAAAATTCCCAGGAAGAATCAACAGTCAAAGACATCATTACAAAGAAACTCTCAGAGCTAAAGAGTAGATGCAACCAATCCTACATGCCCAAAGAGTACTAGCTAAAAGAGACCCGAAGAAAAGCACCCCAAGACACATCCTAGTCACAATGACAAATTCCACAGATAATGGGAGATCTGATCCATGCAAATGAAGTGGCAGGTTTGGGGAGAGAGATTTTGTGTCTTTGAGAAAGAAATAGTGAAGATGGGTTTGGTATCGTAATATGTACTTGATAAGTTATTATTATTAATTTTTTATATTATAGTATTTTAATAGTATTCTAAACCACAAGGACAGTTGATGCCACTTTGGTGAGGATTTCAGAGACTGTCCGAAGCAGAGAAAAATGATTCAGCTTGGTTATGTAACCTGTCTTCCTGAATAAAAGGCTGTAACTTAGATATCTTAGAAAAGTCTGGAAACCTCATAGTCCTTTGATTTGCATCTCCTTGATGATTAGTGATATGGAGCTATTTTTCTTGTGTCTTTTGGCCATTTGTATTTCTTCTTTGACAAAAATGTTCATTTCTTCTCCCCATTTTTGATGAGATTAGATGTTTTTTTTTTCTTGTAAAGTTTTGTCAGTATATATGGATATTGGGCCCTTATCCGATAGGTATGGGGTGAATAATTTCTCCCATTCAATGGGTGGCTCTTGAATTCTAGGCACTATTTCCTTTGAAGTGCAGAAGATTCTCAGCTTCATATATTTCCATCTGTTGCTTCTATTTGTTTGGAGACCACTGTTTCCTCCTTGAAGATACCTTTAGTACAGTGCTTCTCAAACAGTGGGGTGCGCCCCCCAATTGGGGCGTGAGGCTCAATAAAGGGCGCGTTTGACCTCGGCAAATACTGTCATAGCAAGCTAAACCCTGTGTTTATGTTTCTGTATGTCTCTGGAGCAGCTGAGTTGCTGAGTCCTGCTTCAAACCCCGCTTCAAAAAGCTATACATTGCAAAAAAGTGCTTAATGTGGCCATTAAGCCAGACATCACCTCTAATTAAAAAATCAGCTCAAATTATTTTATATATTTTTGTTTTGAAGGTTAAAGTTTTTTAAATAAAGATACTATTTACAGTGCTCGCTTCAGCAGTACATATACTAAAATTGGAACGATACAGAGAAGATTAGCATGGCCTTGCGCAAGGATGACACGCAAATTCGTGAAGCGTTCCATATTAAAAAAAAAAAGATACTATTTACAGTTGCACGAGGGGGCGTGAAAAATGTTTTCTTCTTCCTAGAGGGGCATGATAAAAAATAATTGAGAAGCACTGCTTTAGTATCAATGTCATAGAGTTTTTCATTTACGTTTTGTTCTATATACCTATGGTTTCAGATCTAATATCAAGGTCTTTAATCAATTTGGATTTTACCTTTCTACACGGTGTTAGCTAGGAGTCTGAGTTCACTTTCTTGCAAGTGGTTAACCAATTGTGTGAACAACACTTGTTGAAGAGGCTTTCCTTGCTCCATTTAGAATTTCTTGTGATTGTATGTCTGGGGAACATTCTCTGAGCACTGAAGCCTATTCCACTGATCTGAGGATCTGTATTTATTCCAATGCCAAGCTATTTTGATTACTATTGCTTTGTAATACAGTATAAAATTGGGGAAAGTAATGCCTCCCATGTTTATTTTCACAAGGATTGCTTTAGCTATTCATGGGTGTTTATTGTTCCAAATGAATTTCAGAAGTGTTTAATCCACTCCTTTGAATAATGTCATGGGTAACTTTAGACAAATTGCATTAAATCTGTACAATGCTTTGGGGAGTATTGCCATTTTAATTATGTCAATTCTGCCAATCCATGAGCAGGGTATATGTGTCCATTTCTGTGTGTCCTCTCTTATTTCTTGGAGCAGGGTTTTATATTTTTCTTTGTATAGGTCCTTCACGTCTTTAGTCAAATTGACTCCAAGATATTTGAGTTTGTGTGATATTAATGTGAATAGGGTTGTTTTCTTAATGTTCATTTCTTCACTATCATTATTGGTACATAAAAAGGCCATTGATTTTTGTGTGCTAATTTTTAGCCAGCCACATTGCTATATAAATTTATTGTTTTAGAAGCTACTAATCATCAGGGAGATGCAAATCAAAACAACTATGAGGTACCATCTCACGCCACAGAGATTGGTGCACATCATAAAGAAGGAGGAACAAGCAGTGCTGGTGGGGATATGGAGAGAAAGGAACTCTTATTCATGCTGGTGGGAATGCTGTCTAGTCCAACCTTTATGGAAAACGACAAGGAGATTCCTCAAAAAAACTGGAAATTGAGCTCCCATATGATCCAGGTATACTACTCCTAGGAATATACCTGAGGAACACAAATACAATTCAAAAATCCCTTCCTTACACCTATATTTATTGCAGCACTATTTACAATAGCCATATCTGGAAACAACCAAGATGCCCTTCAAGTGATGAATGGTTAAAGGAACTGTAGTACATATATAAAACGGAATATTATGCAGCTGTCAGAAGAGATGAAATCATGAAATTTTCCTATACATGTATGTACATGGAATATATTATGCTAAGTGAAATAAGTCAGAGAGAGAAAGATAGACACAAATTACTTTCACTCATCTATGGGTTTTAAGAAAAATAAAGACATTTTTGGCAATAATCCTCAGAGAAAAAAGAGATGTGTGAGGGCTGGCAGGTCCAGCTCACGAAATGAAGTTCACCGCAAAGAGCATGACTGCAGTTAGAGAAATAACAACACTGACAATTATCATAACAATGCGAATGAATGAGGGAAGTAGAATGCCTGTTCAAATACAGGCAGTTGGGTGGGGAGGAGGAAAATTTGGGACATTGGCAATTTTGCACTGGTGAAGGTGGGTGTTCTTTATGTGACTGAAACCCAACTACAATCATATTTGTCAACAGGTGGTTAAAGAAAGATATTTAGAAAAAAGAAACTTCTGGAAACTCTATGATTTTGATCAGTGACCTTAGATCACTGAAAGTGATCCTAAGAGAATAATGGTACCATGCAGTACAGCCTCTAAAGAGCTGTTGGGTAGTATTTTACTGCTGTCAGAACTATGCCAAGAATAAAGAAGATTGTGCTATTGTCTTTTCTATAGACTGTGTTTTTGAAGCATAGTCCCCACTAGGATGGGTTGTATTCAGAAACAGAAGTTCCCATATCATGATACGTGCACTAAGACTTAAAAAATCCTTTGATCAAGATCCAGGAAGTCTCCTGAACTCAACTCCTGCAATTTTCTCAAGAAAAGTATGAATGTCTTATTGCCCTAAACAGTGCACCTGCCCTCCCACCCCACTTAGATATAGTAAAATGCTGGAAGAGTATGATCCAAGAAGGGAACTCTCCATGAACAATAACTGCTTGCTCTCACTTTGATCTTAGACTCCTTAACTTCAAAACTGTAAAAAAAAAACCAAATGTGTTGCTTATTGATCATGTAGTTCATAATGTTTTGTTATAGCAGATTTAGGAATCTAGTACACATATTTTTAAATTATTGTTGAAATCTCAAGGGCACATCTGTGATTCGAAGACTCCCTCAGGCTTACTTTTCACAAGGGAATATGTAATACCATCATGTGTGGTGGTATTAGCACAGCACATATAAGACAGCACATTTAGTGATGACATGTGTTGATAATACCATAAAATACATACACAGTTCCATACATATGACACATAACTATATAAATAAAATAAATATACATGTTGAATATGGTAGAGGAAATATTACTAAAAAGAATAATGATAAAAATACAATGCTAAGTTCTTCTTAGACCACATAGTTAAATATAGTATCTGATATTATATCCTCATACACAATGAATTCGCTATAATTTTTCTTTTCAGATCATAACTTGAAGTCTAAAGAAAAATAAGATAAGGTAATCTTGAGTTTTGTGAGTCTAAAACCATTCCCAGATCCTTGAAATATCTGAGATGCATCAATCTGAAAGATACTGGTGGATGCAACAGACAATTCAACTCCCCCTTGGGATAAATCTTGAGGGGACAAAAGGCAATAATTTCGCATCAACCACAAAATTAAGTATCCAAAAATCCTGATAGAAGTTTAAGATGGCATAAAACCTACTCCAGCTATAACCCAAATTTTAGAAATTAATAGAGGGTTAAAGATTTAGTGAGTATGCCAGATCCCAACTTCAGAACCAACACAGTAGGTTCCCTGTGATTGCACCAGGAATCAAATTGCCCAGCAAGGAGTTCATAATACCGCTCTGGCACCAACTTAGACAGTTGATATGGTATCCTGACAGTGAGGAAACTACAATAACTTGATCTAAGAGCAGACTGCACTACCTCATCACCTAAGGATAAGATGAAATCAGAAGACATGTCATCCTTTGATTTGTGCAAAAACAAAGATCACTAATTACAGAAGACTGTCCTTGACAACCGTGACTGAGCAGAACTTTTCTTGGGACCAAAAAGAAAAACCCCAACCTAAGCTTTGGCCTAGAATTTGTGCAAAAACCAAGATCTCTAATTTCAGAGGTCTGACTTTGACAACTGCAACTGAACAGAACTTCTGGAACCATATAGAAAGACTCTAACCTAGACTTCGTCCTATGTCCTGTGCAAATACCAAGATCTCTAATTACAGAGGACTGATTTTGACAACCACAGCTGAGCAGAAAATTTTTGGGCACCTTAAGAAGACATTGGAATTCAACAATGAGCATATTCAGAGCTTGTAATTGTTCCTATGACAGTATGCTTCAAGGGTAAATAAACCCTGTATCTCCTAGGCCAAAGGAATTTCCTTCCTAATATTTACTATGCCCATATTTACTGTCTCCAATAATTTCTGTGTCTATGCAAAACAACAGCCCCCTTCCTTTTTTGTTTTTGTTGTTGTTTTGTTGTCTTTTATCATTGTTGTGTATTTTGTCATTGCTTATTTCAGTTTGTTTTTCCTTTTTCTTTCTTTTTTTAAATTTGTATTTATAGCTTCTAGACAGGCTTCTCCCAGCTTTCTTTTCTTTTATTTTTCCCCCAACAGAACCACAGAACTTGAATCATCTTGTTCTGTCTCATAAATGGAGTGGGGGATAGTGCCAGGAGAAAATAGTCACATGAACACTTAGTGGAAATAAAAAATGATCAGACCTAAATAACAAACCCAAAGTCAACGACAACAGAATCAAGATACCCAAGATACAATAAGCTATATACAAAGGGGACCTGTTACACTAGCAGTCCAGGGGGCATAGGGGTGAGGTATAGGATTCATGCTGGGAATAGGGGTAGAGGGAGGACAATACTGGTGGTGGGAATGCCCCTAATTCACTGACACCATGTACCTTAAATATAACTGTGAAAGGTGTTGGAGCATAGCACAACATTAGGGTGTTTGCCTTGCATGCAGCCAATCCAGGACAGACCTTGGTTCGATCCCTGGCATCCCATACGCCCATATGGTCCCTTGAACCAGAAGCAATTTCTAAGCACATAGCCAGGAGTAACCCCTGAGCATCACAGGGTGTCACCCAAAAAGACAAAAAAAATTATGTATGTATATATTTAAAAAAAGAATTAGTAGGTATGGAATAAAAAATAATAACAAAAACAATGATTCTAAATTAAACCCAAAGTAAAAAAACAAATTTTAATTTAAAATCGTGAAATGTTCTCTTTGATGGAATACTTCCATCATCATATCATAAACTTATATGGCTGGAAAATGTCATAAAGTTATGCATACCTACATTGTAGCAATGTCAGTTTGAGAAGTATTTGTGCATAAGAAACATCTGGTATTATGAGTTTAATCTCAATGTGAGTTACCCTGGTATCAAGAAAGAGGAAGAATATTTGCTTTATTGCTAAATTCTGGATCCAAGAACAGAATTCTCTCATAAGCTTACTATTTATATTTATTCTGTAACTGGGACACGTGATTAAGCTCTACTAGATATTTTTCATGTATTATGAAAGGAATTTAATATTTTCAGTACATTTATGAATTATACCACAATTGAATCCTTCCACACTAAAAGAAATTTAAATGTCTATAGATACAAAATCAAAAAGGGGAGAAAAATGATATACAGCTGAGTGAATCTTGTGGTCCAGGGCAAAACTTCACTAGTTCTCAGCTTCTGAAGAAAATTAAACACTGGGTCCAGGAAAAAGCCCCAAATCCATTAAACATTAAAATAATATGGGTTCTCTCTTTGTCTCTCAGTCTCTCTGATTCTCTCTCAAATACACACATTCACACACTCTCACACAGTGAGAATATATACCTCCTGCTATAATTCTCTGTGAAAATTATTTATGTATTTTCTTGGAATAAGAAAAATGACAATTGAAGGAATTTAATTGTAGAATGACTCCATACAGAATTGACCTGCCTCTAGTTAAAATCTCATAGAATATTTTATGAAATGGTTTGGGAGTAGTTGTAATGTTACAGCAAACGCATTCCACATTTAGCTCTAGTATACAGTCAAGGCCCCACAGAATGAGATCTCATCCAGAAAAATGCATTTCAAAGGTCACTTAGTAAGCTGAAAATCCCATATTGGTGTTTACAGGTTATTAACAAGAATACATGGCTTCACAGCTCTTTTAACCTCAGAAACATGGAGTAGATGCTTCTTAATAAGCCTCTATGAAATGGAAAGTAGCTTTTTAGTAGGTTAGCCCCAAAGTAGAAAGGTTTAGTGAGGTGAACTTTGTGCTTTAAAATGTGAATAAATCTTAATGTTCCTATATCATATACTCCATTACTGAGTGCACAGAGACAGATGCCATGGTCAAAGAAGCTAAGGTAGTAATCTGTGACTTTGAGAGGGAATGAATTATGACAACTTGGTCTTCTTGACTTTGATGTTTTTACAGAAAGTCACATTAAAATGTGTGCTTTCCACTCCCTTATTTTCCTCATCTGAAAACATGCCAACTTCCTTTCACAGGAAAATCATATTCCAGCAGAATAAAAAGATAGAAACTGATTTCACATTTCTTTTGAACTCATTTAGCTGTTAGCCACCCATCTAGTCCAACTAGTGGCACCCTAGGTAAGTGTCATCCACAATCATATCTCTGTTACTCATCACATAATCAGAGGAAGAACTGGCTTAGGATGTGGTGAGGGCTATCTGGGGAAACTGGCCCTAGTGTGAATTTACAGAGAGAGCCAATAATATAGTGAGAGTCACATTTTTGATGATATAGCTCAGGTGGATAGAACATTGCAATTTGATTCTCTTACTCATGCTTTATACCTTTGCCTAAGCAAGTCATAATCAGTGAAAGACCAGAACAGTGGCCCAGGAGTACACCAGGAATGCCCAACTTAAGATTTTATAACACATCTCCCACTTATTTGTTTCCATAAACTTTTTTGTAATTCCATTTCTTTGGGTGAATGGCAGGCAAAAGTCCCTAATTACCTAATTCACATAACTTCTTACTATAGTTTTAACAAATCCAGATAATGGGACATGCTACATATTTAGAATTTCTCTATATACTTTTACTGGTGGAAATACCAACTATCCATGATGCAGAAAGAGAAATTCTGTAAATGCACCATTTGTCAATGCTGGCATGGTCAATGGGCTTTGAGCAATTCTTTTTAATAACTATGTGTTATTTTACTGTGCATTGTGTTATTTACAAATGATCAACTGGATAATAATATGCAAGTAGTCATATGATACTCATTACTTCTTGATATATCAGTTTATCAAAAGCCAGGATCCAACTGAAAGCGCAATGTTAGATTTTTGTGCCACGAGGCCAACAAATTCTGTACACAGAAGGTCCATGTTTATTGGACCTTCTGAAGCCTGGCGTGGCAGATGAGCTGAGGTTTCCTAAGTGGTGGACTGGAGTGGCTGATATAGGAGAGCCTGCCACACTCACTTCCTAAAGACAATCCAGTCAAAGCCACATTAAAAGCTTAATGCTGGCACAACTTTTCAGAAGAAACCAAATAAGCATGTGTGGGAGGGAGTGTGGGAGGGGGCAACAGTATCATAAAATGACAAAACAAATGTTTCCTGTCCTCACATTCAAAAATCTCCTATGGGGGTGGAAGCCAGGCCCAGAGGCCTGGGGCTTTCCTGAAGAAACTACGGAAGGAAAGAATGATAAAAGGACCCAGAATTTTAGCAGGATTACTGCTAACCAAACCAAAGAGGGGAAGGGGAGAAATTCTCTCACAAAACCAATGCTTATTTGTAATTTTCAGACTGGAAGCTTTGCAACAGGAAACTTCTCAGAAGGAATGTGAGATTTGTCTCTGTTTCTGAAGTGGCCTTTTCCTCAGTGAATGGCTGTAGGTCAAGTCTAGTTTTCTCATGTTCCCATTATAGATCTATATCTCAGAAATGAAACAATAAGCAGGCTTCTTTTAGCATCACACACCTCCTAGTGGTCTCCAGCAAGATGTGCTGCTCATTCCAAAAGTATCTCCGACTATCTAAAAATTCACTGTCTGGAGCCAAAAGCAGGAACCATAATTCAATGTGAAACTATCAGCATGGTCAATAAATAGGCTTCTTTCATGTGGTTTCCAGGACAAGGGATGCCATGGAGCATTCCTTCTGTCCTCTGTCAATTCTCAGTCAGCAAAAACATGAGCAACTTATCTGAAGCAGAACACATAAAAAATGGTTCAAATTAACATGACAGCCCTACTTTCTAAAATCACCAAGAATAAATGACTTGTAGAGAGAAGGTTCTAGTGATGGATTATCTGAATAGATTCAGGGCTTAGGTCTTTCATTTCATGACAAATCAAAATTCTAAAATCTAACAATCATTCGAACAAGAACTGAAAGTCCCATCTCCTTGGAAAAAGTGAAGTTCTTGAGATCTAACTATCTATAATCCTGGGAAAGGACGTATGAGAAACACACTAAGAAACACACTTAGATATCCTTCATAGTGTAATTTTGAACGCAACGTGTAAAAGAGTATTTCAGGATGTTCCAAGTACCTTCAAAGTCCCAGGAATTGTATTTGACTCACAAATTTAAAATTCTCCACCTACACTTATCAATGTCATCTTATGTGTCCCTGTTCTACCCTTCTCTATAACTCACGAGATACATACAGTTGCCTACAGCAACCACCAAGATTCTTTCAATAATAAAAAAAAAATCCAGTGAAAAGGACAGAGGAGGGGGAAGAAACTCTCAGTTTATGAATAATTTGGAGTTTAGGTCAAGATCCTATTTTAATTCTGATTCTGCTAACAAATAATTAAATGCACTTATGCATCATTTAATTCAAGTTCTTTAAAACTAATGAACTGATATGACCTTCCAAGAAAAAACTCAGAAAACAGGAGGCTTTGCCATTCCTAATTTATAGATAAGCAAGTAAACACTGTGATCTATATAACTTACAAAAGTCACATTGCTATATTAACATTAGTGGTATCCCACATGATTTTCCCCAGCTTCCTACATTAGTCTCATGTTGATCTGAGTGTTTCTTCTCCTGAGATGCCTCCCCTCCCTGCATGTACCCTTTGGAGTACTAGGTCATGTCATCCAATAAGTTGTTTTGGTTATTTGTGTATCTATCTTAGTCTACCTAAAGGTTACAACTGCCACTGATACAAGAAGCATGATAGCATTACTATTTACATATTTAGTAAATTCAATGAAACATAGTTGATCTGATAAATAGTAAAGCATGAAACTTTTCTATATCTTCCTTAGCGTAAATTATTTAAATGTTTTTATCCTTGACTCTCACTGATCAGAACCTGCCCCAAACTCTTTGCTGTCCAAAGTAAAGTATGACTGATAAGAACATATGATATTATACATCACTCTAGAAACCTAATGTTAAAGTAAATGAATTTTGCACTAATTCTGAGGCTAAAAATTTTGGGAGTGTCAGAAATTGCATCTAGAACCCAGAGAACTAGAACTGTGCCAAAACAACTTCCACAGCCACTTACCTTACTTTTTAAAAAATCTTACTTGAAAACTATGTCATAAACCACTATATTTCTAACACACCTATTATTTGGATAGTAAAATGTAATGTTTCAACCCTAACTTAATACTAAAGCCAAGCTTACCAACAAAATAGGCAAACTTTAAAACTGAAGTCCAAATAAAAAAGAAGCCATTTGAAAAGATTATGTTGACATGCTGAAAAGTGTAATTCAAAGCATCTGTGAATTTTCCAGACAAATAACAGGGGTAATCTTTTCTTGTGATGCTGACTATTGAGGAGGGCTAATGTCAAAGGATAAGTTATTCTAAGCTCCTCTTCAGTCCTGTGCTTAAAATTCAGTTACAAACAGACATGTGCTAAGAGTCTAGATTGTAAAGAGCCAGGAGACTCAAACCAAGGGAGAGCCCACCATATTTGTTTTAGTCACTAAGTTCTACTAACATCACCTCCCTTTATGAACTTGAACTACAATGTCAATGTGATGCATACCTCCTTTTGTTTCCCAGTGTTTCTTTAGCATTACCAGCTTTACTCTAAGCTACAGGTAGATTTCCCTTTCCTGGTTCCCTTGCACCTCTAGAACTTATTTATTCTTTGTCTTGCCTCAAATGTCCTTTGGACAAGTCCCACTCATCCCTCATAGCTTATCTCTACATCTTATTCACTTAAAAACACTTCCTCTTGGTTTGTTATAAAACCTGAACATTTATTAAGCACAACACTTATGACACCCAATATTAATTCCTGTTTATTTCTTAGCCTTGTGTCCTAAAAGTTCCCAAACCTGGCAAGCACAGTCAGAAAACTGAGGAAATGGCTCATTAGTAGGATAATTAATTGAATGAACCAACAATAATGTTGACTCCTATATATCTCCTTAGATCACTGGGAAGAAAAGATCAAAAAACTCTTTGAGATGTGTCTAGTCCTCAGTGCCTAAAACAATGCTTGCTGCATGAAACTGTGTCACTAAGTAAAACTTAACTATATGATTTTTTCCTGGACCAATCTTTATTCACTTACTATCAGTTACTGATCATTGATTTCATACCTTGATTTCATTCATGGAGTGGAATGGGGTAGAATAATAATCCAGAGTGTAGAGCATTTGCTTTGCATGCAGCTGACACAGGTTTTATGCCCAGTATTCTATATGGTCCCCAAGCCAGTTAGGAGTGACTCCTGAGTGTGGAGTCAGGAGTAAGCCTCAAGCACAATCAGTTGTGGGCCTCAACCCAAAAGAAACAAAAAAACATGTATTTCCCTAGGCATTTTGTAAGTTACATATAAAACTAGAGACCAATGGATTCTAGAGTCCAAAGGAGAAAAAATGTTTATGTAAATGGAAAATAGTCGTCGAGATCGAAGTGAAATGTCCACTATTCTTTGTAAGGTAACTAAGAAAGATGGAGATAGGGAGAAGAGTATAGATCAGTTCTTAAATGATAAATATATGACTATATACTTTTACAGGGGAAGGTAAGGATGGAGTTCAGCTGCTTGACAGACTGTTTCTTAGATATCTGCTACCACCATCCACAAAGTATCCTGTTCTGCATATTTATGCAAATGTCAATTACACAGTGATTACACACTTTAATCTAAAACTTCCTTTGGTTATTTTCTGCCAACACAATGTCCTTTTTGCACGTCTCTAGCATTTTAGCTTTTTTTCACATGACAGTTATTTTGACATTCCACAGACCCTGATTTTCTAGTCCTGAACTGTTTCTTCTCCTAAATCCTGCTAATCTCTAGTGTTTATTATAATTTTTCATCTGCAATGATTGTGAACAGTAGTGTTTTCTCTTCATAGTAATAAATATTCATTTGGTTCTGAAGTGAAGAAAATAGTGTTCAACATAGGGTTGATGTCAAATGAAATTAAACATTAAATCTACTAGCACTGTCAGACTTCCTAAATATCAAATGCATCAGACAGGAGGCTGAAAGTTGGGGCTTAGGGATTTTAATAATGCCTGTAGACTGGCAAGTAAAGCAAAGGGTACATTAAGGATACAATTGACTAGTTGTGGCTTTATCTCAATAAGGTCTGCTCACATAGTCTCCCTTGCATCTAGTGGCATTTCTCTTTCATAGGAGCACATGACTAAGAAGTCCTTTGGGCCTTTTCACTTTAGTTATCTTATCCCTTAGAGATTGGGATAGTCCAAAAGATAAGTGGTAGCTCAATAACCCAACAGCTAACAACATAAGTAATACAAAAAGGGCCCAAGAAATATTACAGCAAGTTAGGTGATTTTCATGTATCCAGTAGACTCAAGTATGATCCCCAACACTGCATATGGTCTCCTGAGACCAAAGCCGGAGGTGATCTGTATGTACAGAATCAGGAATTTGCCCTGAAAACTATCATATGTAGGTCCCAAATAAAACAAGTTCTCATGCAGAAATCCCAAAATAGTAATTCTAGGAAGCAATTACTTAAAGCTCATTGAGAAACAAGTTGTCTGAGGAAGTCCTCCTAGTTGGATTTTAATCCCCATACTTCTAGCCTTAGGTTTCCCACTAATGTGAAGAACTAGTTCACTGGTGCGAAGTATCTTCCATCACATTTCTTTAGTAAGAATACTAAAGATAAATGCAAAATAAGTTTGACTGCTTTGAAATATCAGCAAATGTTTCTTTGCTGGACATGGAAGATGCCAGCATGCACACACAGTATCTTAATCAAATGCCCATTAGACATGATGTTAGAAAAGGAAAATAGGAAAGTTGGATAGAGATCTGAAGTTCCTATTCTAGAGGCATTAAGATGGCAGTTCTACCTCTGCACCTATTGATTTAGGAGAATCTACCTAATCTCCCAGTTATTAATTTTATTATATCCTCAATAGGTTTTAAAGGTGAAAATTTATGTGGTTTATTTGATTCAAAATAAATGCTCATTTCTTTTTGTTTGCTCTGTTTGTTTATAGTAGGCCACTTTCAGCGGTTCTCAGGTGTTACTCCTACGTCTGTGTTCATGAACCACTCTCCTAACAGGCTCAGGAGACCCAATCTGGGATTGGGCAAATGCTCTACCTCTTGTATATCACTCCAGCCCCTGAAAATGGCATTTTTAAATATTCACACATAATTCGAAGTTAAGTACTCATCACTTCTACATTGTATCAGGGCTGAAGAGATAGTACAGTAGGAAAGCCCTTACCTTCATTGCTCCAATCTGGGTTTGGTACCTGGTAATTTATATAGTCCCCTGAGCTGCAGCACATGTGCTTTCTGAGTTTTCCCTGAGCAAAGCTGTATTTGGCCCCAAAAGAAACAACATAAAACAATGTATATGCATATCTACATTAACATATATCATAAAAAGTAGGCATTAGATAGACAGAGGATAAAACACAATGACAATGCACATTCCGCACATCCAGGAAATCCTAATTTCAATGCCCAGAACCAAAGGAAAAGTGGGTAACAAAAACGTGTCTGGTTTTCAAGTTGAAGTTACTAGAATTGACTAGAGACCCAGGAAGCCAATAACATTCAAAACAGTCTCTAAGCATGTGTTCTATCTAGAGTCACAACCATACTTCTTCAAGCAAAGTGCTGATTTTATCTCAGAAAATATAAGATCTTTTCTGAGGAAATACCATTTCCTATGATTCCTATAATATCATTTCTCTCTCTTTTTAAAAGGAGATCTGGCCACTGATAACAAAAGTCGATTTAATTCTTATTTGGTTTATTCTTTGATGAACAAGACCAAAATAGGACAAATTTGTATTTTTTCTCATTGATTCAACTAAGGGCAAAGTTCTATTTAGGGAACAGCCAGAACAATGTGGAAATTGTTCACTAACAATATGAATCATTTTCAAACAATCCCCAGAAAATCTGGGATAAGTTAGGTGGAAGAGAGATAGATGACAGTATGTGGAAAACGTTATTTATGAATGTTAATAAAATTTCTACTGCAAAGGAAATAATGGAGACAATACTGAAAAATCTACATGGAGAATAAAGCCTTGTACAGCCTGTCTCAAGATCCAAACAAGCAAAGGACCAATTCATTAGTGCCAAATTCAAGAAAGGGATGGCGGGCTAGAACTGTAACTAGAGAAATTCCCCTCCCTGGGTCTTTGCCAAGAGTTGATCACACACTGTGAAAACCATGAGATATGTAATGGCAGACCTGACATCCTTGCTGAACTTTTCCATGTCAACTACTGGCAAGATGGAAAAAAGTTGCTAAGTTTTAGACTAAAGAAAATATTCCTCATTTACTCTTGGGGCTTTTAATAGAAAATTTCAAAGTGGGAAAAATCACGATTGTAGTCCTGACAACATCTGGGGATCCATTCTTAGGACAAAGGTAGATAAAAACAGAATGGATTTGAACTTGTTTGTACCTAAGACATACAAAGATATGGACATGATTTAGTTATGCTTTGGGAACATTTTCAAGTTGCATGGTGAGAACACGGTAAACCAGTGTTTTGTTTTGTGAGAACTTTAAAGGATACCTGATGATTTTTACAGGTTGGAATGATTTTTTTTCTATGGTAGTTAATGTAAGAAACATGAGCTATGTCATAGATCCTCGGGATCATGCAAGTGATCAATATTTTAACTGTGAATGTAACTGAGATTGTGAAAAATATCAACTAAAGGTTAGATAAGAGTTTCAATATTTTAATGCTGAAAAATATAAGGAACTGTAAATTCAAGTAAAGAGCCATGCTTTTGGTATATTGGCCAAACAGTGCCAAAAATGCATTCTAATTCTTTTGGAAGGCATTATAGTAAAGTAGTTAAATATATAACCAGAGATTTGGATTCAAATAATACCACTAATTTTTGTGTGACATCAGAAAACTTAACTTCTTTGGCCTTCAGCTTCCTCATTGGTAATTTGTGACAAGTGTACCTTCATTGTTATATATAAAGTATTTCATAATTCTAGTTCTCCTTATATAATTTTAGCTTCATGAAGACCTTATAAGTCAAATATTCACTATCATTCTTATGATGTGGAAGTGAGGCTGTGAGAAGGAACTTAACTTGACCAGGTCAGATATATTAAATTTGCTGGAATCAGTACTTAGAGTACTGTTTTCAGGCCAAAGCCCAAAATAATCTCACTTTATAATGTATGTGGGGAAATGATTGCAAAAAGTAAGAACTTTGATTCTCTGCTAAACGAAAAAAATATCTACTAGAGCAAGAATTAAAAACATACTTAGTCTGCTCCCCAAAGTACTTATAGTAAGGAGAGTTGAAAGGTCTAATTCCAAATATGACTAACAAAACTCTTCTTTCCCTCAATATAATCAAGTCCTTCTCTTGGCATTTAGTTCAAAGAATAAATATTTGAAAGCCATTCTTTCTTCTTCCATCCTTCAGAAGAATTTTTAGTGTGTAATCTCTCACCACAACTGAGACTCACTCATATATTTCTGCTGATTATGAATCAGTTTCAGCTGACTTAAAGGCATTATCTTTACAGGTTCATGCAGAGTCTCAAAGTGGAAATGATCAATTTGAATAGAATACCATAAGCCTAAAATCTAGGTAGATTTTAGAATAGAGATAAATCTGAGATTCTGAAATCAATGAACTTCAATTATTTCTGAACCTACTGACAAAATCGCCACCACAATAAAGGAGATTAAGCAGGCCATCTTGGTTTGACTCTTTCAAGAAACCTAACAAGGGTTTCTAATTCCATCTTCACCAGAAAGATAAGCCTGCCTTCTGGGGAGAATTATAAGATCATAGGAATTTGACATGTTTCCAGTCCCTATGGATCTATTAGTGCCAACCAACAAGTTGTATGACTTATGGTTGTGATGTGGCTATGTGGCCAAAACATCACCTTATTTCAGTGTTTGAGACCAAGAAAAAAACTTTTGGAAATAAATAAATACAGGGAAGTCTACTTATTAATCTTAAATGTCTTGGCATGGTTCAATGCTGTTTGACCACAATCAAAAATAAAGTAGGGGGCCGGGCAGTGGCACAGGAGGTAAGGTGCCTGCCTTGCCTTGTGCTAACCTAGGACGGACCACGGTTGGATCCCCTGGTTCCCCATATAGTCCCCCGTGCCTGCCAGGAGCGACTTCTGAGCGAATAGCCAGGCGTAACTCCTGAGCGTCACTGGGTGTGGCCCAAAAAAACAAACAAACAAAAATAAATAAAGTAAGAAAAAGTTTTATATATTTTATTTACTTTTTTAAGTAGGAAATTCACAGTAGTTATTTATTTGTTTATTTTTATATTTTTATTTTATTTTATTTTTATATATTTTTATTTTACAATCTTTTGTAAAGATTGTAAAATAGTAAAAATATTTTAGAATATATTACATAATTCAATAGAAACCAGATTACTCTAGTATTTTATTCTACTTCATTGACACTAATCCATAGACCCCATCGATACTTAAGATTCTTAGTTATCAAACAGTCAGAAGCCCCACCTTAGTTTTTTTTATGTTCTTTTCACTTTCAAGAGTAGTAGTTAGGGAGGCAATTGCAAAACAGCTAAATAGAAATATTCTTGATTTACTCCTTTTTTTTTAAATCAGGGAAAGAGAAATAGACCTTGTCAGTGGCTTTTAATTACAATATTGATATCCTCTTTACAATTCCAGATAAAATAAATTCATCCCAATTCATTAAAATGACTTACAGAAAAACCTGTGCTATGGATTATTTTCTTTTTTTGTGTTTTTTTTTTTTTGTTTTTTCGGGCCACACCCATTTGATGCTCAGGGGTTACTCCTGGCTAAGCGCTCAGAAATTGCCCCTGGCTTGGGGGACCATATGGGACGCCCCGGGATGGAACCGTGGTCTTTCCTTGGCTAGCACTTGCAAGGCAGACATCTTACCTCTATCACCACCTCGCCGGCCCCGTGATGGATTATTTTCAAAAATTAACATAAACCTTAGCTTATCTAGGGGCCAAAGTTAGAATGTAAGAATGAAATTGTTGATTGGAAATGTGACTCGGCATTCAGTGCAACCTTCTGCACTCTCAGACCAAGTGTGCATCACTCTATCCCATCATCATCTTAACAACAAAGGGAGGAAAGGGGAAAAACAAAGCAAAACAAAAAGCTTTATCTAATGTATAGTTAATAGTTTTTATTATTTTGGGGGTAGTACACACCCAGCAAAAGTCAGGGGTCACTCCTTGCTCTGTGCTCAAGAGTCTTCCTAGTTGGTACTCAGAGAGCAGGGAGATAAATGTATTGCAAGGAATTACACCAGTTTCTGCCATATACAGGAAAAGTAATTTAACTATGTTTATCTGGTCCCAAAAATATATGTGTGTGTGTGTGTGTGTGTGTGTCTGTGTGTCTGTGTGTTTATCTTAACAAAGAAAATAACGATATTTTGTTTATTTAGTAAATTTAAGGATAACTGGAAAGGAAGCATAAAGGGTAAAACATTTTTTCTTTTGAATTCTTTTTGAACAGAAGCTAATAGAACCTCAATAGAACCTCACATAGTGCTCTTGTTAAAACATATGCTGATACTCTAAATAAAAATTTTAGAAGCATTTTAGAGCAATATGCGCAAACAACCAAATTGTAAGCATCATGCTTACCAACTTGCTTATATTTAAATTCAAAAATGTTTTGGCAGGACCGAAGAGATAGCATGGAGGTAGGGCATTTGTCTTGCATGCAGAAGGATGGTAATTCAAATCCTGGCATTTCATATGGTCTCCTGAGCCTACCAGGAGCAATTTCTATGCATAGAGCCAGGAGTAAACCCTGAGCGCTGCAGGGTGTGACCCCAAAACCAAATAAATAAATAAATAAATAAAAAGAAAATAAAAAAGCAGCTTTGACATAATTTCTATGGTTGCTTAGTTTTGTTTTGTTTTACCCAACCATAAAGTCTCAAATGTGAAATTTCTCTGTTTCTTTTCTTTGTTTTAGTTTGGGGTCACAGGAGTGCACAGGACTTACGCCTATGTTCAAGGATTACTCCTGGCAATGCTTGGGAGACCTCCTGAGGCACTCAGTATCAAATCTACATAGCCGTTTACATGCTAGGAAAGAAAGTATCATATTATCTCTTTAGTTCCTGAAGATTCTTTTGCTGTTGCTATTTGTAATGCAAAAGAGAACAAATCCTTTTTAGAAATATAAATTTGAAACTTATTGTAGTATGATGACCATATGTGCCAGTCCTTAGTAAAAACAAAATATTAAGTTCCCTTTCTGTTGGAAGACTTTGATTCCTGACATGAGGAACTAATCCTATTTAGCGCTAATTTACAGTGGCTACTTATTGCTTAAATGTGGAAACTACACAGGGTAGATTATGGGAATTAAGGAGAAAGTACACTGAGTAAAAGAATATGTACAACTAATGCACATTATTAATTCTGTAAACTTCTCCAACAACTAATCTCTCACCCACTTTCCAGTCTTCAAATCTATCCAATCCTCCAGCTACTCAAATTAAATTATAAATGCCTAACAAAAATTTTCACAAGAATTATTGTCACAGCAAACAGACTCTGTCTATTTATAAAAAATATAAGCCCTTTACTATGATATCTATAAGAGGATTTCAAGGTTGATTCTCTTTACTCTATGATATCCTTCATGCAACAAAAAAAATTTTAAAGAACTTAATCGTAATAAAAATATTAGAAATCCATTAAAATTTCTAAATGCTCTCATTGAAAAATTATCCTTGGGGGCCGGGCGGTGGCGCTGAAGGTAAGGTGCCTGCTTTGCCTTGTGCTAACCTAGGATGGACCTCAGTTGGATCCCCTGGTTCCCCATATGGTCCCCCCGTGCCTGCCAGGAGCAACTTCTGAGCGAATAGCAAGAGTAACCCCTGAGCATCACCGGGTGTGACCCAAAAACCAAAAAAAAAAAAAAAGAAAAAAGAAAAAAGAAAAAAAGAAAAATTATCTTTAATAATATTCTATGTCTAATAGGCTTCCACTTACCATGTTCTGACCTTAATTACAAGATTCCAGAAACTCTTAGATAACTCTTTAATATCTAATATATTTTCTATGTCCCAAGCATTACTCAAAGCAGAAATTAATTCACATAATTTACTTCTATATATTTTTGCATACATAATTTATTTAATAATTATAACAAGTTTATAAAGCATGTATCAAGGCCTGTTTTCAAAGAGAAAAGTGAGACACATAAAGGTCAAATATTTGGACAAGATTATGAATGACAAAGTAGAATAAACAGTTTCATAATCTTCCTATTTGGTTTCAGAGTCCATGTTTCCAATCTCTACATCAAATTGCCTTAAAATGAGACTGGAAATAAAATAAGGAAAAAATAAAAATTAGCAACATGGGACCAGAAAAATTATATAAATCAACTAGGATACTTTTATTCAAATTACTTATATGCTGTCTTATTAAGAGAATTTGTGAATATGGGATACAATAAAATTAGATTCAAATGCAAATATTGAAACAAAAAACAAAGAAATATATCAAAAGTCAATGATTAATCTAAGGTTACAACTTCATAAAAATGGATAAAACTACTGACTAGAACAAATCCATGAATAAACAGCAAGGGTAATGAATTGCAAAATCAGTCACAATAAGATATACTACTACTGATAAATAATCTGCTATAAGATATATAAAGATTATTCTGAAATTTTATGAAAAGTTAGACACAGAAGATAAAGAATTATGATGACATAAACTATCTCAATAGAAACTCTGGTAGAATAGGTAATGAAAAGTGGCAACTAATGAAATATCAAAGGGAAAACAAACTATAAAACATTTTCATATTTATAATCTCAGTAAAAGTGTGTCATATGTGTTTTTTAATTAATACATATAAAACAATCAAGAGTTGTTAATGAAGGAAGTCTCACAAAATATTCTAATAAAACTATAGATGATCCAAATAAGAGCAATCAGTGAATGAGAACAGGAGTTTACCTGTTAAGTATTCACCTACTGGATAAGCAATTTGGTGTTTTACATTTTACATTGACTCTAAAGCTATTCTAGAGAATTTAAAGGTGAACTACAGTTACAACCACAAAACTAAATAAATGGTAGATATAACTGTTAGATGTAGATACAACTGTTAAACTTAGCAGATTAATAGACTATAGCCATAAAATACTATGTAAGAAATAAGCAGGTTTAAATTATTATTTGAGATGGCGGAATCTTTATAGCTCATACTAACAACTAACATGACAATGTTAATGAGCGAGAGAAGTAGAATGCCTGTCTAGATACAGGCGGGGTGGGGGAGGGGGAACATTGGATGTGGGTATGTTGCTCCGGTGAAGGGTGAGTGTTCTGTTTATGACTGAAACCCAACTACAATCATGCTTGTAATCATGGTGCTTAAATAGAGATTTTATATAAAAAATAAAAATAAAAAATAAAATAAAATAGACACTTCTCAGCAGAAGATAAATGGTCAGTAGACATCTGAAAAATGTGTTCATTCTAACTTATTATCAAGGAAACTCTAATTTAGATAGCAATGCTATAAAATAACATCCCAATGGCAAAGACTCATCGCAGAAGGCAAAGACTCATCGCAGAAGGCTAAGACTAACTTGAACATAGGGGATAGGGGAAAAGGGCAATGTCATGCAATGTCATGTACTGCTGGTAAGAATGACTTCTATTTTTGCCCTTAGGAAAGCTTTTGGGAACGATGGTGGAGGGAGGTCAACAATGGTGGCGGGAATTGTCCTAATTCACTGTCACTATGTACCTTAAATATAACTGTAAGACTTATAATTCACATTGGTTTCAATAAAATTATAAAAATAAAAACAAAAAACAACTAAGAATAGAGCCACCATATGACACCCAGAGAACTCATTCCTTGGTTCTTGCCCACAAGGCATGAAAATACTCATTCAAAAAATATATGTCCACACCTATGTTAATTGGGGCACTTAGTATAATAGTCAGGTCCAAGACAGAAATGTGAATAATGGATCGTGATATATATGCACAAGGAATACTACTTAGCCACAAGGAATGATAAAATCATACAATTTTTATATTTTAAATTTGTATGAATTTTTATACAAATGTGGCATGTATGAACTGATGAATCTAAAGTCAAGAGAAGTAAAACCATAGAACAAGGTCAAACTGGATTTTCTCATTAGACTGGTTTAATAGACCAATGGAATGGTAGTTAAAAAAGAGTGAGAAAAACATTGGCTCTAGATCACAGAAACAGTAATTCCAAGGAAGAAAGAAATGAAAGGGGGAAGCAAGAAGAGAAGGCCTAAAAGTAACAGGGCAAGGGATTAGAGGTCTTGGGCCTCTCATTGATATAGAGGTTAAATATCTAGTCCCAACACTCACAATAGATCCAGCATTAGCAAAGCATTGTACCTAAAGTAGTATATTAAACTTAAAAATGTAGCTGTCAATGTTGGTTGCAAAGTGGAAGGCAAGCTGGGATATGTGTTAGAGGAATGGGAAGAAGATGAATAAGTGATGAAAAAATAAAGTATTAAAAAATTAACAAAACTCCAGAGTGGTTATAGGTAAGACTAAAAGGTAGTGCCTTTCATTATAAACTCATGAAAAGTGTTTCATCAAAACATGTGTATGAAATATATTGACACAATTATATATTCTGCACTTCTGGAAATTATTTTAGAGGATGAATAATCTCAGAACTGAGACCTAAATTAAATTTAATGTCTCTTCCTGTCTAATTTTAGTCACATAGAAACTAGATGGCAGTCAGAATATTTGGTCCTCTAAGAATCCTTATTGTAATAAGCCCTGCAATATGACAAGAGACATGCCATAAGAAACATGTATATATATATATATATATATATATATATATATATATATATATATATATACTTAAGGTTATATATAAGTATATATATATAAGGTATAAGACTTTTATATAAAAAGATTATTTTGGTGGTCCTATTTAATCATATGGTACTTAAGATGTCAAAAAAGAGATACAACATGAGAATAATTCAACCTTCTGTTAGGCATTAAAGATATAGGAAGGGGCAAGGAATAAAGAATGCAGCAAACTCTGAGAACATGACTTAACTGACAACCATCAAGGAAACAGTGACCTGAAGCTCTTAATTACAAGGAGCTGAATTCTGCCAACCATACAGAAAAACCAGTAAATACATTGTTCTTAAAAGTGACCACAGAGGAATGCAGACTGCTGACATCTTGATTTTATTCTGGTTAAACGTGTGTCAGACTTCTGACCCACAGATTCTTAGATAATTCCTTTGTTTTCAGTCACTGTTTTTGGTAAATCATTATAAAATAATAGAAAACTCATCCAGACTGCCAATTCCTATACCAACTCAATACAATTGCTGTCAAATAGAGGGTCTTGAGTGAATGTGAACTTACAGTAGTCATGATAAATATTACAAATTTTTTTTCTTTTTTTGTTTTTGGACCTTACCCAGTAGAGTTCAGGGCTTATATCTGGATTGTGCTCAGGGATCACTCCTAGAAGGGATTGGGGAACAATATGAGGTTCCAGAAATTTAACTGAGGTCAGCTGTTTGCAAGACAAGAGTCCTATCAGCTCTACTATCTATCCAGTTCCAAATTATATGAATTTTAAGAATATAAAGCTACCAGTTAATCTGTCTTACCTACCCAATAAAATTGACAAGCATCATCTAGTCCAGCAGTGAAGGAGCAATCTATCCGTTACACAGTTATTGATTGTAATGAGTGTGGTCATGAAATATGAAGGTTTCATAGCAGTAGAGAAAACTTTAAACATTTATTTTATATTATACTATAATCGGTTGTTCAGGTGCATTTAAATCAATGAAATGTGTTTATGATAGAATACGAATATTTTTGAACACCTGATATAAAAAAACACAAATTCTAGCTTCATGGGTAAACACTTAAAAAGAAGCAGATAATTTTACACAGGTGACATATGGCTGATTATTCAGCTATATCTGCAGCAACATAATTTGATGTGACAAGGCTAACTATAGTCAAACTAAAGGTGCACACTGTTTACTAAAGGCATGCATTTCCCTTTACTTCAACTTAGTACCTAGCAAATATAAAATAGCATTGTTGACTTGTTATGCAGAAAATAATTTAACTGAGATAAAACTGACATGAAATTATGTAAGTTTATTTCTTTACACATACAAAATACATTTATATATAGCAATATGGTTGCCACCATGAAGTTAGCGTATACTCCCAACTTGTAACATAATTATTGTTTCTTGTTTGTGTTGAGCATGTTTAATTTGGGCTCTTAGCAAGTTTGAATTATATAACACATTATTGTCAACAATAAAGACAATATTGTGAAAATTAAATCTCTAAAATTTATTCATCTTTAGACTATAAATTTATCCCTTTCAACGTCAAATGCTCAATACCCCCTTAACTAAACCTGACAAATTTCATGCTGCTATTTCTACGAGTTTGAAATTTAGAATTCTACACATAAGGTATTTTACATAGTTATATAGTTATATTATATAGTATTTCTTTTTATTTATCTGACTTAGCACAAGGCCTCCAATCCCTTTCATAAAAGTCACTATATTTCTCTTTGGAGAATAATTTATTTTATATGTACTTATTCATATGGATATAGTTATATACAGAGATAGGACAACAATATATATGTGCAAGTTCTGTATGCACATGTGTGTGATGTTTAGTGCATTGGATATCTTTAGTAGTATAAATAAACAAAAGAACAGCCAAAGAGAAGATGGACAAATAGGGAGAAATTTTACCCACATCATTCAGCAATCACTACAAAGTATATATCAAAACTTGGCTCAATCACACAAACTTAAAAACCTAAGAAACAATTGTTAGGAATTCCAAGATGGTTTACAGTTAAAGGATGAACTTGCTAAGAAAGAAATTCTGCTGTAACGAGTTATTCCAGAAGATTTTTATTTCCATAGTATGGACCTTTACTGAAGGAAATGAGAGTATGATACTAAAAAACCTACAACCATAATACTAAAAATTATGTAAATTACAACAGAGGAATTGAAGGCAAGAAATTATAAGATCTAAAAAGGGGTCAGATGGGTTGGAACTACAGTACATCAGAGAGGACATTTGCCTTGCATGTGGCTTGTTCCTTGCTTATGAGTTCAATCCTCAGCATCCCACATGATCCCTGGAGCACCACCAGAAGTAATTCCTGAGTGCAGAGCCAGGAGTAACTCCTGAGAATCACTAGGTATGACATAAAAACAAAAACCAAAGGAAGGTAGGGTCAGAATTATCAGCAGACACCATTTTGGTAATGCCTAATAACCTAACTGGGGGCTATCATATTGAATGTCTCTTACTAGTTAAGAAATTTTAGGGTATGCACAAATTAAGAGACAAAGAGTGGCTAAATGCATCAAAAAAGATGAATCCAACCTTCTGCTGTCTACAAGAAACACACCTAAATAGTCAGAACAAACAAAGATTCAAAATCAAAGGCTGGAGGAAAGTCATCCAAGCAAACAACACCCTTAAAAAAGCTGGAGTGGCCATATAAATACAAGACAACATAAGTTTTAGATTTGGAAAGCTGTAAGGGATAAAGATGGACACATCGTACTAATCAAGGGATACATGAAACAGGAAGAAATCACACTACTAAACATATATACACCCAATGAGAGATCAACAAAATATCTAATATAATTATTGACAAATTTGAAAGAGGACATCAATAATAACACAATAATTGTGGGAGTCCTCAACATGTCCCTGTCAACACTGGATAGGTCAACCAGACTGAAACCCAACAAAAATATACAAGACCTGAAAAGAGAAATGGAAGAAAGAGGCCTAATATATATATATATATATATATATCACATGCTGGCACATAAAAGATACCTCCATAAAATCAGAGGATAGAAATGTTGCAGGCTAAAAGGCTCTGAAATTAGATGTGAACTACAAAGAGACACAGAAGAAAAACTTTAACAACTGGAAATGAAACAGCCTACTACTGAACAACCAGTGAGTCCGAGATGAAATCAAAGAGGAAATCAAAACGTTCCTGGAAATAAATGACAATGAAGACACAAACTATCAAAATGAGAACCTGGAAGAAATAGATAAATTCTTGGACTCGTATAACCTTCCATGGTTGAATAAAGAAGATGTAGCATATCTAACCACCCCCATCACTATTGAGGAAATTACAACGGTAGCCAAATGTCTGCCCAAAAACAAAAGTCCAGGCCCAGATGGACTCACTAATGAACTCTTACAAACCTTTCAAGTGGAACTGCTACTAATCCTGGCCAGGCTCTTTCTTGAAGTTGAAAAATTGGTAACACTTCCAAATAGCATTTATGAAGCCAATATCACCTTAATACCAAAACCAGACAGAGATACTGCCAAAAAAAGAAAATTACAGACCAATATCTCTGATGAACACAGATGCAAAGATCCTAAACAAAATCCTGGAAAATAGGATTCAATGTCTCATCAAAATCATTCACTATTATCAAGTAGGTTTCATCCCAGGAATGCAAGAATGGTTCAACATACATAAATCCATCAACATTATACACAACATCAACAAGAAAAATAAAAATCACATGATCATATCCATAGATGCAGAGAAAGCATTTGATAAGGTCGAATATACCTTCCTGATAAAAACTCTCATCAAGAGGGGAATAAGGAACCTTTCTCAATATAGTTAAAGCCATCTTCCACAAGCCAATGGCAAATATTATCCTCAATGGAGAAAAACTAAAAAGCTTTCCTCTAAATTCTGGTATAAGACAAGGCTGTCCTCTCTCACCACTCCTACTCAACATAGTACTGGAAGTACTTGCTTTAGAGATTAAGCAAGAATAAGATATCAAGTGAAGTGAATCCAGATAGAAAAGGAAGAAGTCAAGCTCTAACTGTTTGCAGATGACATGATACTCTACTTAGAAAACACTAAAGACTATACCAAAAAACTTCTAAAAACAATATATTCATAAAGCAATGGGTCAGGCTACAAAATTAAGACAGAAATCAATGGCCTTTTTATACAGCAGTAATGATAGGGAAGAAATGGACATTAAGAAAACAACCCCGTTCACATTAGTGTCATAAAAACTCAAATGTCTTGGAGTCACCTTAACTAAAGATATGAAGGACCTATGCAAAGAAAACTATAAAACCATGCTCCAAGGAATAAAAGAGGACATGTGGAAATGGAAACACAAGCCCTGCTCATGGATTGGTAGCATTAACATCATTAAAATGGCAATAATCCCCAAAGCAGTGAACAGATTTAATGCAATCCCTCTATAGCTATCTATGGCATTCTTCAAAGAAGTGGATCAAACACCTCTGAAATTCATTTCAAACAATAAGCACCCTCTAATAGCTTAAGCAATGCTTGGGAAAAGAAATATGGGAGGCATTACTTTCCCTAATTTTAAACTGTATTAAAAAGTAATAGCTATCAAAACAACATGGTATTTGAATAAAGACAGACAGACCCTTGGATCAGTGGAATAGACTTGAATACTCAGAGAATGTTCCCCAGACATAGAATCACCTCATTTTTTATAAAGGAGCAATGAATCCTAAATGGAGCTAGAAAAGCCTCTTCAACAAGTGGTTTTGGCACAACTGGTTACCCACTTGCACAAAAACGAACCCAGACCTCCAGTTAACACCAAGTATGAAGGTAAAATCCAAATGGATGAAAGAGCTTGATATCAGATCTGAAACCATAAGGTATATAGAACAACAGTAAGTAAAACACTCCATGACATTGAGACTAAGGGCATCTTCAAGGAGAAAACAGCACTCTCCAAACAAGTGGAAGTAGAGAGCAACAGATGGTACAATATTAAGATAAGAAGCTTCTGCACCTCAAAGGAAATGATGCCTAGGATACAAGAGTCACCCAATGGATGGGAGAAACTATTTACCCAATACCCATCAGATAAGAGGCTACTACCCAAAATATACAAGAACCTGATGGAACTTTATGAAAAGAAAATATCTAATCCAATCAAAAAATGGAGAGAAGAAATGAACAGACACTTTGTCAAAGAAGAAATACTAATGACTAAAAGACACATGAAAAAATTGCTCCACATCACTAATCATCAGGGAGATGCAAATCAAAACAACCATCTCACACCACAGAGAGTGGTGTACATCACAAATAATGAGAACAAACAGTGCTGACAAGGATGTGGAGAGAAAGGAACTCTATTCACTGTTGGTGGGAATGCCATCTTAGTCTAACCTTTATGGAAAGTGATATGGAGATTCCTCCAAAAACTGGAAATTGAGCTCCCAGAGGATCTAGCTATACCATTGCTAGGGATATACCCTAAGAACACAAAAATACAACACAAAAATTCCTTCCTCACACCTGTATTTATTGCAGTGCTAATTACTATAGCAAGACTCTGGAAACAACCAAGATGCTCTTCAACAGATGAATGGCTGAAAAAAACAGTGGTACATATACACAATGGAATATTATGCAGCTGTCAGGAGAGATGAAGTCATGAAAATTTCCTATCCATGGATGTACGTGGAATCTATTATGTTGAATGAAATAGTCAGAGGGAGAGAGATAGACACAGAATAGTCTCACTCATCTATGGGTTTTAAGAAAAATAAAAGACATTTTTGAAGTAATTCTCAGAGACAAAATAGAGGAGGGCTGGAATGTCCAGCTCGTGATGTGAGCTCACCACAAAGAGATGCGTGCAGTTAGAGAAATATCTACATTGAGAACTATCATAACAATGTGAATTGTGAATTGTGAGTGAGGGAAGTAGAAAGCCTGTCTAGAGTACAGGCTGGGGTAGGGTGGCGAGGAGGGAGATTTGGGATTTTGGTGATGGGAATGTTGCACTGGTGAATGGGGGTGTTCTTTACAAGAATGAAACCCAACTACAATCATATTTGTAATCAAGGTATTTAAATAACTATATTAATAAAAATTATTTTATTTAGATATTTATAATTAAAGGTAAAAAATTGTGGTATTCAAATAAATTAGACACTAAGATAAATATAAAAATAAAAAGTCCAGAAACAACTCTTCATATATAGATGATATATTTCTGACAAAGTAGTCAAGTATTATAATAAAATGAAAAAAAGAAAGTCTCCTTATCAAAAAGTACTGGAAAATCAAGAGGCAAAATCCAAAAGAATGAAATTGGACCATTATCTAACACCATGCACAAAATCAACACAATGGATTAGTCACATATATTAGACAACCAAACTAAAGTACTTTGAGGAAAATAAAGGCAAAATATGTTATAATACTGGCTTGATGATATCTTTGGTGTACTTGTTGGTGTGATGCACTGGCAGGGAAATAAATAAGGACAGAACTAAATATTAAAGCCAAAGTTAATAATAGAATCAAGGAACCTAAACTTCAACAATCTAAACTTAAGGGGCCTGTTATACTGGCAGTCCAGAGGGTACACTCTGGAGCCATTGGGAGAGGTAAGTTGACACTGTGGTGGGAAGTCCTCGAACTCATTGTATATCTGAAATTCAACTATGAAAGACTCTGTAAAGATCACAATTGTTTTCATAAAATAAAATTTAAAAAATAAAATAAAACTCCACCCAGAACAGTTTAGACCCTCCTAGTCTGGATGGATTGAATTAGAACCTATGTACATGTTATAGATCCTCAGTGGCACAGTTCCTCCTAGATTCCCCTAGGCCCTCCTGTACCTAACCTGTATCCCCACATTAGCTACAGCTCACAAGCAAGGAAATCGGATTTTGGCCAACATGGAATTATCTATGTCTACTAATCCAAATACCTCTAAGTCAAGGCAGAGAGAATAGAGATACATCCTATGTGTGAACTAAACAGGAATTCCATATGAGCTGAGTGGATCTCTGTGCATCCGGAGATTGGTGACAGAGTGAAAATATATACTTCTCTACCTTTTGGTTAGTAATCAATGGCCCCTTGAGATGAAAGTGGACTTCCCTATGGGAACAAGAATAACAGAAACTAACTGTAGGGGGTGCACTTATGATTAGTCCATTTTTAATTGCCTGCTGCTGCATTATATTTTTGTTGCTGCAGCTTATTAGTACAATGCTCCACCTCTCTTGACAAAGGACTAATCATAGAAGAGAGCAGTCATATAGATTGTGTGGCAAATGCCCTAAGATGGTGGAATGCATAGATCATGGTAGAATTCAGGCATCTCTAAGCACCTGCACGATTGGTTTCTGGCCTAAATTTAGTGACCATGTGAATGAGAATCTTGGAGAGGGTATTCTTGGGCACCACAATGCCTTTGTTCCCCTCTTCTACCCAGTAAAGAGAACCACCTCAAAGTATGGAGCCAGAATAGAGTTTGCCTGGTTACCCTATGGATTCTCAACTTCTTTAAACTGCCCAAATCTCAGAGTAAGATCCCCAAGACAGGTCAATTGACCTACAGATGTTAATATCCCAAATATATATATATATATATATATATATATATATATATATATATATATATATATATATATATATATATATATATATATATATATATATATATATATATATATATATATATATATATATATATATGGGATTCATTTTCATGGCATTCATGAAAACCTGTTAGCTTAAAAAT
>PVKC010006796.1:0-30534 GCA_004027635.1 Crocidura indochinensis | reverse complement strand
CAAAAAAAAAAAAAGAAAGAACAGAAAAGTGAAAAATAAGGAAAGTGTTAATGGTGATGGGAACTTTGCACTGATGATGGGTGGTGTTCTTTACATGACTGAAACCCAAACATAATCATGTATGTAATCAAGGTGTCTAAATATAATATTAAAAAAGAAATGTAACTTCAAATTTAAGGTTTATGCTTTTTTATACCTTTGGAAAAAAACTATTTTATTTATTATTATTTATTTATTTATTTTGCTGAGGAACCCTGCTGACATTCTGCAGCATTATCTGGTTGCTTTGTACTCAAGGATCTCTCCCGGTGTGATCAAGTGATTATATTGGATTCTGGGGATCAACCCAAGTTGGCTGCACTTAAATTATGTACTCTGCCTGTTGTACTATCTATTTGACCCCAGAAAAAATATTTTATTTCAGTATAGGCTCCCCAACTTTTCAATTTGAAATAACCATTGTTTGCCACAATTATATACTCAGTGTTATTCTATTTATTTTTATTTGTTTTGATTTTGATTTTGGGTTTCATCCAGCAATGGTCAGAGTTTACTTCTTCCTCTGCACTCAGGAATACTGTCTTGTGATATTTAGGGCAACATATAGAAAGGAGTGAACCTAAACCAGGGCATGCAAAGGAAACATCCTACCAGGTATACATCACTCCAACCATCAATTTCACTTATTCTTATTTCTACAATAGCTGTCCTTTATACTATGGTTTTCGTATAACTGACTGTATTTTTCATAGTCAGTAGTTCTAGAATTTTTTCTTGTCATTTCCATTTTAGGTGAATGTTCTCACCTACTGAATTTCCTTTCTTAGTTCATTGTTTCATTGTGTTTTAATATACATTTAATGCGAGACATTAGTTATCTTCTAATAGTTCTTTATATTTCTTTGTTAGAACTCCCATTTTCCTGTCGTTCTGACTTTTTTTTTTGGTTTTTGGGCCACACCCAGTGACACTCAGGGGTTACTCCTGGCTATGCGCTCAGAAGTCGCTCCTGGCTTGGGGGACCAGATGGGAACAGGAGGATTGTATCCTAGGCTAGCGCAGGCACCTTACCTCCAGCACCACCGCCCGGTCCCGGTCCCGGTTCTGACTTTTTTATGATGATTTTTTTCATCTACTATCTTTGGATTTAACTTTTTTAGGCATTCTTTTTTTTTTTTTTTTACTGGGAAGCATTATAGTTCTTGGAATAATTATTTATTTTCTCATGACATAAGATTTAAAGAGGTTAATGAAAACCAATCAATCTAGAAAGACATTCCCCTCTCATATTGTCCTGGCTAGAGATAAACATCCTGGGTATGAAATTCCTTTCTGTTTGCTCTTATCTGTTTTATGACCTTTACAGACCCTTCCAGAAGTAGTGGACCAGAAATCAAAAGAGAGGAGTTCATCTCAGCTTTCTAATGTTTGTCAAATATCCTTCTTATAGTGTTTGAATGACAAGGTGGGTTTTTATAAGCAATCTGATGTTTGATATGCTTACCAGATATAGCAGAGAGAGAAAGTATCTCTCACCAGGCTAGGACTACAGAAATCACTGGGAATTTTCTAGCTATTGACACTCACTTTAATTGCCATATGGATCCTTTCCTCTTATGTGCAGGAATCTCTGAGCATCTTTAGATACTACTGAAGTGTAAAATCTCCATATTCAGCATTTTCCCCTCCTTTAATAAACGGAAAAGAAACAGAGTTGCAGTAATATCCCTGGATATATCCAGAAAAATGTAACCTTAAATCTCTGCTTAGTGCTAGAAGGTAGATTTCATTATAATTTTGGGGTCACCTATTTGTAATAACTAAAATAAATTATCACTAAAACGTAACTAAAAATTATCGCCTAACCTTATGGGGAACATCAAAATCTAGCCTTTGCACTCATAAATATGAGCATGGAAGCTTTTCCTGAAGCACTATGTCTACCAAAATTCCATTGCTGAGATAGCATGACAACCAGCTTAGAGAATCCAAAAAGGTCTTTCCCTATTTGTGGTCTTTTTCTGGCTTTCAGGAGAAATCAGAGTCTGAAGTCCTCTGCCTAATTTCCAAAAATCAATACTATAATACAATACAATAATACAAGACAATAATAACACAATCTGTATTAGCTGCCCATCATCAAAATACATATTCATGGGTTATATTTTTTTCTCTTGTTGCTTTTTTTTTTTTGATTTTTGGGTCACACCCGGAAGTGCTGAAGGGTTACTCCTGGCTCTATGCTCAGAAATTGCTCCTGGCAGGCACAGGGGATTATATGGGGCACCGGGATTCGAACTGATGACCTTTTGCATGAAAGGCAAACGCCTTACCTCCATGCTAACTCCAGGGCCCCTCTCTTGTTGCTTTTAAGGTTTTTTGTTCTATCAGAATTTATCTATGGGCATCAATATGAGTCTTGATACTAAAATTATCATATACTTATCAAAAACATACAATTAACTCATTTGTTAAAAAGGAAAGATTTTAGTTCACAACTGAATCAAAACTGATATGCCAATATTATCCCTTACTAATTTATACGCATATGAAAATATAACCTATGACATCGAAATTAGTGTACATCAATATGATAGGACTTTCATTAATTTGATCTTATGCCATTACTTGTATTTTGCAGACATATATTTGATAATGTATCCCATTGATTCAGTGATACATAGTTATTGATATCAAGGATATATGCCTATATTTTAAATTGCAGAAATATGAGGTAAACAGTTTGGAAAACACTGCATTAGAAAACTAAAAATCTCTGCTATCCAAATCTTTAAAGAAAAGATATAAAAGAAATATAAAAAATATCAGAAAATCCTAATAATCTGAAATTGTCATGAGGTCCATCTATTATCTTAAAGGACAATATGCTTTAGTATTTAGTACCAAATGCTTTAGTATTTGTTTTAATGACTGATTCTGCAATATAAAATAAAATAAGATTCACAAATCAATTCTTAGAAAAGTATTAAATAATAAAGCACAAAATAAAGTTAGATGTTGTCTCATCTTTTCTTAGATGAATAGAGAGAATCTGAGTATCCATTTGCAACTCTTAACTATTTTTTCTGGGTAGTGTAACCAAGAAAATGTAATAATCAAATTGATTAATGAACAGATAAGTGTTCTTTATATTTGGAACATGGATATTCATGCTGAGATATATTCCATTTCTGAAATGTCATTTCCCATATAATTAGTAATGTTTTGGTTATACCAACTAAGCCAAGATTAGCATCTTGTTTTCCTTCTTTAATCTTTGTCAGAGGTTGTCATTTGGAGACACAACCAGGGGTACTCAGGGCTCCTTCCTGATTTTGAAATTACTCCCTAGGGTGATAGGGAACTATATAAAATGCTGGAAGTTTAAACAGTGTCAGATGCATGCCAGTCATGTGTCGTAGCCTCTATGCCTTCTTTCTGAACAGTTTCTTTTTCTTTATATCTTTGATTTTATTGTCTTTGTCCTTTTTGTCACACTATTCAATTTATAGTAACTAACATCTAAACAAACAAAATATCAGAAAATTATTATTTTCTTTTCTTTTCTTTTCTTTTAGTTTTAGTTTTTAGATCACACCCCGTGATGCTTATGGGTTACTCCTGACTATGCGCTTAAAAATCACCCCTGGCTTGGGGGACCATATGGGACGCTGGGAGATCGAACTGAATTGCAGTCAGTCCTAGGTTAGGGCATGAAAGCAAACGACCTACCACTTGCACCACTGCTCTGGCCCCAGGCAATGATTCTTAAAAGGATTTAATACGTTTAATTCATCTAAGATTATATAAATTGACCTTGTTAAGTAATATTTAAATGCATCACATTTACACACCTGAATGTTAAATGTGCTTTTGGGAAATTCAATGTCAATTTTTAAGCCAAACAAATTTTCTTTTTAGCCTCTTTATTTAAGCTGCTCAAGAATGCATGTTTCTACAAATATGCAAAGAAAGCACATTTAAATGATGGCTGCTATTTGCTATATTTACTCCGTTAAACATTACTCTTAAAGGAGTCCATCTGGGCACACACATGAATCTTATTTATGAATGCTTTCATTTGTCTTTTCGATCACTGTTAGCAAATCCTTTTGGCAGACATCCAAGATTGCCTTACCACATATTAAAATCCACTTTTTAGTGAATTATATCACAGTGATTGATCTTAGCACACAATGCTACAGTTATGAAATAATTTCTGCAAGAAGATAATGAGAAAAAAAGTAATTGGCCATCAACAGTTAAAATAGGAGAGATAGAGTGACACAGACGTAAAAAGGAATCAAAATTGATTGTACAATAACAGTGAGAGTGTTTATCTTTTTTTAGTCTCATCTATAAAATGGAAATATATTCACTTGCTTCTTAAGGTTATTACTCTTACTGTGTTGGTTTGTTGCTGATGTTGTTGAGCCACATCTGGTAGAGCCCAGGATTACTTGTGCTTCTTTACTCCAGATTCCTGTTTTTTTTTTTTTTGATAAAGGTTTTATTTTTTTCTGACTATGTTAGCACAATCAAGGCAAGGTATTTTACTCCTGAACAATCTTTCTGCCCTATGTTTGTTAAATTTATTTAAATGATACTAAGAAAACAAAATTATTCCTTACTCACATACTGACAGTTGATACTAGTACAAAAATCAGTTTGTTGGTTTTAACCTAAGATAGATTGTTGATGGTTTTCTTTTTCCTGAGAAAGCTAGAATGCCATTGAAAAACATGTTTGATTCAATCAATAATATCTAAGTAAAAGGATCTTCCAGATAAGTGTGTTTGTTAGATATAGAAACAGTAGTATGAGAATGTCAGTAAACTCTGGCAGTTTATTTCCTTCTGCAGTAGAAAAGAAAAGGGGACTTAAATCAAATTCACATATTTCATACTCCCTAAGGGAATGGCCTACACTTAAAGTATCACAAACTGAAGCCAATTAGCTCAAAAGTGCACTACTAAAGGGTGGTGTACATGCTAAGACTGAACTCAATTATTTTGCAAAATAAAAGTTTTGTAACCATGGTACTTAAACAAAATAATTGTTAAATTAAAAATTGTTGAGAAATGAAATATTGCTCTGCTATTCATAATAACACCATGCAAAGCTTTATACAAAATTTGTTGTGTTTGCATTACTTTGCCCTGAGATTTTGAATTTTTTTGTTTGTTTGTTTTGAAGCTTATGCACTGATATTTTATTAAAAAATTTCAGGGAAGTCAGTTTTGAATTCTTTGTTGTAATCACTCTTGTTGTAATTTGATATTTGTCAGTCATCCCTTTGGTGATTTTTCACATCAATAAACATTAACAAGAATATTTGAAAAATGTCTAGTCCCATGGAAGCTTTCCAATATTAGAAACTGATGTAATGTTTGGTGATGACTTTCTTTCCCCTGAAGTTTGACAGCATAAACTATTCTATTCTAATTATGACTTGATATGTCACTAATTCTCAAGAGATAGTTATAATCCTTATTGTGAGTTGATAAATCAGTATTTTGTGACTTGTAGTTTTCTATTTTGAGAAATTCAGTTCCTTGAAATTTTATATCTTAAATAATAAAAGTCCTTTTATTCTTGGACCTTTTTAGTCTAAATTTCTTCTTTGTTTCTTCTTTAATAGCTTTGTAGGAGCAAATGAGTATGGTTAGCATCTTGCGTGTGTGCAGATGTGTGTTATATGTGTGTATTCAGTTTGTTGGTTTTAATCTAAGATAGATTGTTGATGTCTTTTTCCTGAGAAATCTAGAATTCCATTGAAAACCACGTCTGATTTAATCAACAATATCTAAGTAAAAGGATCTTCCAGATAAAGTGTGTCTGTTAGATATATAAACAGTGATATGAGAATGTCAGTAATCTTTGGCAGATTATTTCTTTCTGTAGTAGTTTATTTCCTTCTGTAGCTCCAGATATGAGGATAGGATATGGAGACAAACGTAGAATAAGAATATAAGAATATCTATATGGGATGCATATAGCCTAACAATGGCAACTGTTTTCATGAAAACTTTGGAGGATATACATAAAGTGAAAGGTAAAAGAAATAAAATAATTTTTCTCTGCAGCTTCCCTAGGACTCGCCCTTGACCACAAGATACATTTTCACTATTGAGCTTCCCGAGGTACCCACCCCTTCCTAAATCCCAGGAACTTGCCCTTGACATTTTAACTGTTGCAAACCTTATGAATTGTGGTTATCTAAATCTTGCAAAAATGTAACTGAGCAAATAGCAAGTGTCACGTACTCCCTGAAACGGACCACCCTACTGAAAGCTATATAAAGGCTTGTTAAATATGGTTTGTGGCTCTTTCATCCTCTATAAGAGACCCTGCATGCTTGTATAATAAAACCCCTTACTTTTGTGTCATCTCTGCCTCTTGGAGTCATTAAAGGGGTGTGTGTGGAATTCCCGACCTTATCAATAAGAAGGTAGAGAGAATGTACAGCCAAAGAAAATTAAGCAAGCAGATTGGGTGAGTTAGACATCTCATGCATTATACAGATGTCAGAACCAAAAGACATTTTAATGATAATAGAACCCAACTAATAATTTCTAAGTCTTAATAGTATAAGAAAGATACTCTGCTGGAATTCACAGGGGTGGTGTGAAGACATTACAGGGTTTTGACTTCTTCAGTAAGTGAGTTAAGTTGTAAGATGCTAGTATCACTGTTAGAGAACTAAGATAAAAAATTTAAAGAGGAAAACTATAATGACTACTATGAAATTTATTTGTATTTACAGTACAGTAAAATTTATGATAAACATATACTTAACATACATATATCTATAAACACATATTTTATATATATAAATATAATACACACAAAAATACACATATGCACTCTGTTCTGTCCACTATGAACAGAAACAATTCAAGTGCAAAGAACACTCTTAGTTTTTAGATCTTATTTTCTAATAATTCTCCATTAGAAGGAAACAGTCATTGAATAAGGATTAATTTCAAAGAGAGTAGAGAGAAAATATTCGAGTTGAGAATGCTCAACATTATAACATAAGGGAGAACTTAGAGTGAAAATCTTGTTATAAGACATGGAAAACAAATTACTGGTGTTTTCCATCTTTTAATCAGAGAAAATATTTTCTCCCCAAAAAAGGAAGTTTTGAATTCATAAAAATGTATATGAACATATATTTAAAATTGTAATTTGCAAAGTCCTTTATAGTTGGGTTTTAGACACACAATGAATCAGGGACAATCCCACTACCTACCAATTTCGACCTCCTGAACAATGTTCCCACAGTGTATCCCAATCACTACCCTTTGACACCCAACCCGAAATATAACAGGACCATTAAAGTTTAGTTAGTTAGAGTTTGGGTTTTTTGTTTACATTGTTGTTGATTTTGGCTTAGATACTTAGATTCCTCCTTTTTTAAAAAAAATCTCCAAATTAGACCTGAGACCACTTATTTCAATTTTGTGTTTTTCCTACACCATCCAGTTTCTTTTCTCTTTCTCTATTTACTCTAGGCCAAGGGTGTTCCATACAACTCACATTTAGACCATCGCATTTCTTCATGAAGCTATTATAATATCATATATAAGTCATATCATTCTGTATGTATCCTTCTTCTTCTGGCTTACTTTCTTTAACATAATATCAATACAATAAAATAAAATTTTAAAACAAAATATATTTTAAAAATAGATTTTCAAAAAGTAAATGCCACTATCTTCCCAAAATTCCAAGCAGTGTTTGTTTTAAGAAAGAAAGAATATATGCTGACATACAAAGTAAAGTTTGGTGAGTAACAGAATATCTACACATTTTCTATTTAATTTTACACAAAACATATATTGATTAAACAATAAAAAGAATAACCCCGTAACTGATAGTACAGTAGTTATCACATAATCAAATGATCACAGTTGAACACACCAATAAAAGGACCAAACAAGATTGTTTACTGACAAATAGAATGTAATCAAAGAACACAGCATTACTTGTGTTGTATTGTAATAGTGCTATCAAAAGGAATAATATGAAGTTTATCAAAGGGAAATAAGATAAACTCAAACAAAGAATAGTATCTGAAAGAGATGTTCTGTAGTTCTTCTGATTATCAAAGATAAACTGAGAAAGTGTTTTAGATTGGAGAATAGAAAAAAAAACAAGGCAAATTAACAAAGTGCTTGATTCTGAGTTAATAAAAGTAATTGTGGGGACAACGGACAAAATTGAATGTGAGCTGCCAATCGGGATATAGAATTTCACTACTGATAGTTTCATGATCTACGTAGTGTTATTCAAAAATATAATAAATTATTGTTTGTAAGGCATGCTCTCTAATTGGGTGCTGGTGAGATGAAGGGAAATAATGTCAGGTTCCCACTTTACTTCAAATAGTTTAGCACAATTTGTCCAAAATATGAGGTCTATTATTTGTTCTAGAGTTTATATATTCTAACCTGTTATTATATTTTTCACATCATAAGATGCCACTCTAATATTAATAAGGTTGTCAATCTCAGTTAATTTTCAATCTCTTGACTATAACTGAGTGTATTAAATTAAATACAATAAAATAAAATTCCAGAATTGATTTTAAGACAACTTAATTCTAGTTTTGCTGTTTTCTAAATATAGCAAGCTGTATTTTAATCAAATCTAAACTAACTTATATTTCCTGAGATTTCTTCAGTAAGGAATACTTTAGAAATTGTTTTTCTTTTCTCAACATTCATTTAATTATGTGATGCTTTGGGAATATAGCACTGAATATGTGAGCTTGTAACAAAGATAATCTCATAAATAAAATATTAAGACTATTTAAAGCCAAATTGACATTTTTAAAAGAATGGAATAATATACAAAGGGATGAAAAATTTCTATAAAAATGTCTATAAAAACTATAAGAAAAATCATTAAATTTTTTAATAAAATAAAATAATAAAAGTGGCATGTATTACTTTTAGAATTTTAAAATATATTCAATCAGAATAAAATGTAATGTTTGTTTATTACATAAAAAATAATGGAAAGGATACAGACAGTGATAGTATGCTTGTAGTTGAATAAAAAAATTGAAAAATGATCAAAGTACATGAACCAATCATGGTCATTTATTCTAGAAAATTAGAGAAATACTTCTACAAAGATATGAAAACTCTATACTTGAGGCAAAAATTCTAAAATCATGACAGAACTTTACAAGAAGAAAACATCTAATCCCATCAAAAAATGGGGAGGAGAAATGAACTGACATTTTGATAAAAAAGAAATGCAAATGGCCAAAAGGCACATGAAAAAATGCTCCTCATCACTAATCATCAGGGAGATGCAAATCAAAACAACGATGAGATACCACCTCACATCACAGAATTGGCTCACATCACAAAGAATGAGAATAATCAGTGCTGGCGGGGATGTGGAGAGAAAGGAACTCTTATCCACTGCTGGTGGGAATGCTGTCTAATCCAACCTGTATGGGAAGCTATATGGAGATTCCTTCAAAATTTGGAAATTGAGCTCCCATTAGACCCAGCTATTCCACTCTTAGGGATATACCCTAAGAACCCTAAAAATTCAATACAAAAACCCCTTCCTCACACCTATATTTATTGCAGCACTATTCACAATAGCCAGGCTCTGGAAACAACCAAGATGCCCTTCAACAGACGAATGGATAAAGAAACTGTGGTACATATACACAATGGAATATTATGCAGCCGTCAGGAGAGATGAAGTCATGAAGTTTTCCTATAGATGGATGTATGTGGAATCTACCATGCTGAGTGAAATAAGTCAGAGGGAGAGAGAGATACACACAGAATAATCTCACTCATCTGTGGCTTTTAAAGAAAATAAAAGTCTTTTTTTTTGCAACAATTCTCAGAGACAATGAGAGGAGGGATGGAACTTCCAGGTCACTTCATGAAGCTCACCACAAAGTGTGGTGAGTGCAGTTATAGAAATAACTACACAGATAACTACCCTAATCATGTGAATGAATGAGGGAACAGGAAAGCCTGTCTGGTGGATTGGGAGATTTGGGACATTGGTGGTGGTAATGTTGCACTGGTGAAGGGAGTGTTCTTTACATGACTGAAACCTAATCACAACCATATATGTAATCAAGATGTTTAAATAAGAAAAAAAAATCAAAAGAATTCTAAAATCATTCTAAAATAATTCATTTTTTTTTTTTTTGGTTTTTGGGTCACACCCAGTGACACTCAGGGGTTACTCCTGGCTATGTGCTCAGAAGTCGCTCCTGGCTTAGGAGACCATATGTGGAACCGGAGGATTGAACCGTGGTCCGTCCTAGGCTAGCGCAGGCAAGGCAGGCACCTTACCTCCAGCGCCACCGCCCGGCCCCCTAAAATCATTCTAATAGATGTTCTATTTCAGCAATAAAAACAACTATTAACTTGATCAGATTTTCCTTCTATTACTATTTTAATTCATATAGTTATAATGTCATTAATATCCTAATAAAAATAAGATCTATTACTTTTATTTGAGTTTTTCAAATACCAATATATGAGACAAATCTTGGATACAGATTATTTTATATTAATATCCATATTTAACACCTTGATTACAATTATGATTGTAGTTGGGTTTCAGTCATGTAAAGAAAACCCCCTTCACCAATGCAGCATTCCCATCACCAATGTCCTAAATCTGATACAGACTATTTTGTCTTTTTGTTGGGGGGGTCACACCCAGCAGTGCTCAGGGGTCACTCCTGGCTCCACGCTCAGAAATCACTCCTGGCACACTCGGGGGACCATATGGAATGCGGAGATTCGAACCAATGACCTTTTGCATGAAAGGCAAATGCCTTACCTCCATGCTATCTCTCCAGCCCCTGATACAGACTATTTTGAAAATGTTTCTGCCAAGTCCTTGTATCTATTTTCCCTTCATATAAATGAATATTTTTCAGTAGAAGTGACTTCAGAAACCAGGACATTAAAGGGCAGGATGGGTCGGTGAGATATGACAATGCGGTATATTTTTCTCTAGAATGCAAAATTCCCAGAGTTGACTCTCTGGTGCTATTTGGTCCCCTAAGCAAAATAAGTTTGCTGTGGTAGTCCCAGCACTTCAGTTGTGAGTATCACGTTGCTGGTACAATGAGACCCATAACACCAGTTCATGTATCACGTAGAATGCTATCTAGTACCTATGTACAACTAGGAAACAACAATTCTAGATAGATAGATAGATAGATAGATAGATAGATAGATAGATAGATAGATAGATAGATAGATAGATGATAGATAGATAGATAGATAGATAGATAAATGACAGATAGAGAAGAAAAATAAAAATATAAAGGTAAAACAATTGAAGATAATTTTGATTCTTCCTTGTTATCTAAGAATGATCACTCTCCTAGAAACCAATTTTATAATGAACCTCAAACCAACCCTCAGAGAGAAATTATATATGAGTGATACCAGAATGTATTCCAGTGAATGTATGCCAATTGAAAAGTCAGTTATGTCCCAACAAAAACTGTTTTTATCCTTTGGTTTATGATATTCATACTGGTGTGAGATGATAGTTTGCTGTTGTTTTGAATTGTATTGTCCCGTGGTAATAAGCAATCATACATTTTTCATCTACCTAATGGTTATGAAATACCACATAATACAAAATATTTTTAGTGCTTTTTCAGAAAACTACTGGCTATATGTACTCTTCAGGAGTCTGTTCACCTTCCCTGCTATAATATTACATAGATGGTATTAATACCAGTGGACTCACTTAGATGTCCCTTCTCTTACCTTTAATTTAACAAGAGTCCTTTATTTTGGGTATAGTGGTGGTTGTTTTGATTGCCCGATTTAGCTTTAATTCAATCTTCCTTTCACTGTAATAGGACAAGAGGTTCATGATTTTCATCTGACACCCTGACATTGACTTCTAAATAGAAAGATCTTTATTAGAGGCAAAAGTGAAACCAAGATAAAAAGAATATTCTGAAATGTACTGCCTTATAGATTGTACTTACTCTGGAACCTTTAAGAAGGAACAGGGGGAGAAATTTATCAGTCATTCATAAGATGCTTTGTCTTCAGAATTTTAATTTTGTTGCTGAAAAATTCTTAATTTGAAGATAGGTTTAAAACAGTTACATAGCCTCTGTCATTGATTCTATGCTATAAATGTGACACCAGATTTTAATTGCAAAATATCTTTATTTGTTCATGTTATCATAGTTTGAATTCATCATGTCTGGGAGGTTTGAAAATTTGAAGTGAAGGCTTAGATGGAATTTACTTATTAATGAGAAAATTGTCAATATCTCATTAAATTATATATATGAAGGTAATATTAATCTGATAACATCAGTAAAACAGCAGAACTGTTGTCTTCCTTGCTCAGAAAAATTGAGGCACTGGGTTGAATAGGAAACTGTGCTGTTTTAAAATGGCAGGAAAATCTAATTTAATTTAAATTAAAAATTCCTCTAGGAATTTGACTGTCTTCAGACAAGAAAGAAACCATATGGCAGAGCAGTGTAAGCAAGGTCTTAATCAAAGTTTAATCAAAAGTAGGTAAAAAGAGCCCTGTACTTCCAGTGAAAATCATGTTTCATTTTATCTCTGTATTTCTTTTGTTATTTAAATTTTATTTTATAGAAACAATTGGGCTCTACAGAATCCTTCATAGTTGAATTTTAGATAGAAAATAAGTCAGGGCCATTCCCACCACCAATGTCAATCTTCCTCAACCAATGATTTCAAAGTGCATCCTATATCACGGCACTTTGCCCCCTGACCTGCCTGTATAACAAGCCCCTTTAAGTTTAGATTTTTTTTTTTTTTTTGGTTTTTGGGTCACACCCGGCAGTGCTCAGGGGTTACTCCTGGCTCCATGCTCAGAAATTGCTCCTGGCAGGCACGGGGGACCATCTGGGGCACCGGGATTCAAACCGATGACCTTTTGCATGAAAGGCAAACGCCTTACCTCTATGCTATCTCCCGGGCCCCTAAGTTTAGATTTTTAAAGTTTAGATCTTTGATTCTTTTATCATTGACTTTGGCTTGGGTATTTAGTTCTGTCCTTTTTTATTTCCCCATGATGCATCCGAGAACACTAGTCCCTGGCCACCAGACTTTCTTTATTCCATTCTTCTTAGTTTTATAGAAAAATGAGGGTATATGGTAAATTAAAGTAGTTATAGTCCAAATGTTCCTTGAAAAAGGCGGGAGCTCCAATTTAAAAGAGAAAAAAAATACGATAAAAAAGGTGTATGTGTGGCAGTTGGTTTTTTTTTTGTCTTTGTTTTTAATTTTTATTTATTTATTTTTTTTTTTTGCGTGTTGCTTTGTTTTTGTTTTCTGCATAGGCACAGAAAAAGATGGGGAAAGTATAAAGGAAAAACCTTTGGTCTAGAAACAGGGAGACCATATCCATGAAGCATCCTTGCATAAGAACTACTACAGGCCTACAGGCTCTGGGCATACTAAATGTCTAACCCCAAAGTCTTCCATTGTGGTCCCAGTAAAGTTCTTAACAATCATGGTTGTCTCGGTCATGTTTCTGTAGTTAGAAATCCTGGTTTATGTAAAAACCAGATCCTATGCAAAAATCAGGGTGACACAGAGCGTCTTCAGGTTTCATCTTACAATTAGATGGCAATGCAGAAAATCCTAATCTGAAGGCAGGTTCATACTTTTAACAAGTATACAGGATGTAATATGAACCCACCCTAGAGCAATTCAATGTCAGGCAGCATTAGAGCCTGCCCTGGTAGAAGTTCAATTCCTGTGTAGAAAACCATTCTGGTTCCAAAGATGGGGTCCAAGGTTCAGGGGTGAATGATCAAAGTCCGATATTCTGGAACTTCAGCCAAGTCACTATGACAAGATACAAAAACAATATACAGAGACAAATATCTCTGTATTCCTAAATTCTTATTTGGACAGAAACTCTAGATTCCTATAATCTCTATTTGTTTCTAAAGTATGCCTTGATATTCCAAATTGTAGTTGCTCTTGTTCTGGTTTACTAGCAGGAACAGAAAACAAGAAAATCCTTAAATTTCTCTTTTAAAACTTCCCGTAGTATACTGTATTTGACTGTTGCCCCATCCTGAAAGACAGCCATAAAGAAAACAGTCATTTATTAATATCTTACTACAAGAATTTAATTGATTATGAAGTGGGAGGACAGAGAGAAAGAGGTGAATTAGAAATGACCATCAGGATATGATTAGGATGATGGTAGACAATCTTATGTACATTGATGGTGAAGACTATCTACCTCAAATTCATAAATGTTAATAATATTACATCTATATCAATAACCTACTAAAAACATTTTAAAGAAGAAACAGGTGTTAAGAGACTGAACAGTATTAAAGTTCACAGAAGTGGTAGGACATCCTCTAAATTTAAATAGCTTGCCTTCAGATAGTTCTAGTAAAAATAAAAGCATGTAAAAATTCTATGATTACAAAATTGGGGAACAATTGACCATTCCTCATGGCAATCTTTAACTATTTAAATAAGATAACCTAAGCAAAGAGTTGGTCAGAGATCTTCATAATAATAAATGATTATAATAAATTATCGTAAATTTTTGTTTGCCATCATTACTGACAGGATAATGGTGAGAGAACAATAATTCTACTGACATTAGTGGGCATGGACATGACAGAACTAGTAATCCCATATGTGAATATTTGTAGAACAGTACAGAGCATAGAATGACAGAAAGGGCATTGTTTTAGAATTGGAGCACTGTTGTTTCTTTTTTGGACTTTTGGCAAATCACTTCTATTTCCTAAATCACTACATCTTCATACTGGAAATAGTAATTGCCACCTTTCAGAATTTGTAGAAAGGACATGTAAAATGTACCTTTAAAATTAATGAAATTAGGGGGCGGAGAGGTGGCGCTAGATGTAAGGTATCTGTCTTGCAAGCGCTAGCCAAGGAAGGACCGTGATTCGATCCCCCGGCATCCCATATGCTCCCCTCAAGCCAGGGGCAATTTCTGAGCGCTTAACCAGGAGTAATCCCTGTGCATCAAACAGGTGTGCCCCCCCCCAAAAAAAAAACAAAAAAATTAATGACATTATAGAAAACACAGAAGTTAATTTCCTTCTTAAGAATTTATATAACTCTCATTTTAGAGGAAATACTTTTAGTTTATCTCCATTGCAAATAATGTTTGCCATTGGTTTGTAGTAGATGGCTTTGGTTATATTGAGAAAAGTTCCTTTCATTGCCATCTTGATGAGTATTTTTATCAAGAATTGTTGTTGGAGCTTACCAAATGATTTCTCTGCATCTAATTAACATGATCATATGATTTTTGTTTTACTTTTTTTGATATGGTATATTTCATTGATTGATTTACGGATGTTAAACCGTCCTTGCATTCCTGGGATAAAACCTACTTAGTTGTGGTGATTGAGATTCTTGATGATGTATTGAATTCTATTTTCCAGACTTTTGTTGAGGATATTTGCATCTGTATTCATCAAGGATATTGGTCTGAAATTTTCTTTTCTTGGAAGAATGTCTGTCTAGTTTGGTATCAGATGATATTAGCTTCATAGAAACTATTTGGAAGTGTTCTTGTTTCTTCAATTTTATGAAAGAGTCTGTACAAAACAAGAGTGCCCTCTCTCACCACTTCTATTCAACATAGTACTGGAAGTACTTGGCATAACGATTGGCAAGAAAAAAAAATCAAGGGCATCCAGATAAGTAAGGAAGAAGTCAAGCTCTCATTGTTTGCAGGTGACATGATTGTATATTTCAAAACTCTAAAGACTCTGCCAAAAAGATTTCATAAACAATAGATTCATTTAGTAAAGTGGCAGGCTACAAAATTAACATGCTAAAGTAGATGGCCATTATACACTAATAATGATAGAGAAGAAATGAATATTAAAAAACCAATCCCATTCACAGTAGTGCTCCACAAACTCAAATATCTTGGGGTCAACTTAACTAAAGAGGTGAAGGACCTATAAAAAACCACAAAGTTAACTAAACCACAACTTAACTAAGAGGTGAAGGACCTATACAAAACCACAAAAGACTGTGTCAAGATATAAAGGAGCACAAAAGGAAATGGAGACACATATCCTGCTCATGGATTGGCAGGATTAATATTATTAAAATGGAAATGCTCCCCAAAAGCACTGTGTAGATTTAATGTAATCCCTCTAAAGATACCCATGACACTTTTCAAAGAAGTGGATCAAACACTTTTGAAATTCATTTGTAAGCAATAACCACCCATGAATAGCTAAAGCAATCCTTGGGGAAAGAATATGGGAGAAATTACTTTCCCCATTTTTAAATTGTATTACAAAGACATAGTTATCAAAACAGCATGATATTGCAATAAAAACAGGACATCAGATCAGGGGAATAGGCTTGAGTACTCAGAGAATGTTCCCCAGACATTCAATCAACTAATCTTTGAAAAAGGGCCAATAAATCCAAAATGGAGCAGCGAAAGCCTCTTTAACAAGTGGTATTGGCACAACTGGTTAGCTACTTGCAAAAGAGTGAAGTCAGACTCCCATCTAAGACCATGCACAAAGGTCAAATCCAAATGGATTAAAGAATTTGATATCAGGCCTGAAACTATAAGGTATATAGAACAACACATAGACAAAACAATATAGGATATTGAGACTAAAGGCATCTTCAAGGAGAAAACAGAACTCTCCAACCAAGTGGAAGCAGAGATAAGCAGATGGGACTATATTAAGCTGAGAAGGCTTCTGCACCTCAAAGGAAATCATGCCTAATACAAAAGCCACCCACAGAATGGGAGAAATTATTCACCCAATACATATTCAGATAAGGGGCTAGTATCAAAAATATACAAGGTGTTGATACAACTTAATAAGTAAAAAAATCTAACCCCATCAAAAAAAATGGGGAGAAGAAATGAACAAACATTTCCTCAAAGAAGAAATACAAATGGCCAAAAGATACAAGAAAAAATGCTACACATCACTAATCGTCAGGGAGATGCAAATCAAACTATAATGAGGTACTATCTCACACCACAGAGACTGGCACCCATCATAGAAAAACAGTGCTGGCCAGGATGTGGAGAGAAAGGAATCTCATTCACTGCTGGCGGGAATCCATCTAGTCCAGCCTTTATGGAAAACAATATGGAGATACCTCAAAAAACTAGAAATTGAACTCCCATATTATCCAACTATTCCACACCTAAGAATATACCCTAGGAACACCCTTCCTCACACCTATATTCATTGCACTGCTATTTATAATAGCCTGGAAACAACCAAGATGCCCTTCAACTGATTATGGGCTAAAGAAACTGTGGCACATATAAAAATGAAATATTATGCAGCCATCAGGAGAGATGAAGTCATGAAATTTTCCTATATGTGCATGTACATGGAATCTATTATGTTGAGAAAAATAAGTCAGAGGGAGAGAGATAGACACAAAATAGTCTAACTCATTTATGGGTTTTAAGAAAAATTAAAGACATTACTGTAATAAGGCCCAGAGACAATAGAGTTAAGTGCTGGAAGGGCCAGAAGGACCAGCTCACTATTTGAAGTGGGTTAATGCTGCTAGGGAAATAACTACACTAACATTTAGCATGACAATGTTAAAGAAGGAGAGAAGTAGAATGCTTGCCATGAATATAGGTTAAGGTGGAGGAGGAGGGGTGTCATTGGTGGCAGGAATGCTGCACTGGTGAAGGGGGGTAATGTGTTTATGACTGAAACCAACTACAAACATTCTTGTAATCATGGTGCTTAAATAAAAACTTATTTAAAAAAACTGGTCTCAAGAATGAAATTGTAGTCAACAAGAGAAAGTTAGGTTTGGTCCAAAACCCATTTATTTATATAAATGGCTTCCTGAAGAGAAAGTGCTAAGTCACAGAGGAAGGTGACTACATTTTTCAGAGAAAGAAAGAGCTGGGTGTACTTGTTCTGTAGCACAGAAACAAACAAAAAAATATTTACACCGTTTTACAGACAATTCACTCACAATCAATTAAGTCTCAGGCAGTGTTTAGTACATCTCTGAAACCATTCACTTTATATACAGCAAATGTTGATAAGGAGATTCATCAAATACTCAAAAGTTCTCCTTTGGGGTGGCACTGATTTGTGTTGGTTTCTTAGAGAGAGTTTCAACGATGAAATTTTGTTTTGCCCTCAGTCTTCTCCTGAGTAAAAGGTGATATAGAGAAGGAAGAATGCAGTGATTTCAAAGTTACATGAACAAACTTTTCAGCCACTCCACTAAGGGATGTAATGACATGTGTTGAATGAAGTAGGTTGTACAATCCTCTTTACTGGAGGCAGATTTAAGAAGACAATGAGAACTCAGAGAAAAGTTACATTCTGAATATAGAGAATTTGAGGGCCAAAGTCTGCAATAGTCTCAACAAAAAACAGTAGTCAGCATTCCATAGGAAACATTTTACCATAATGCATTTCACTCTGGGGATTGTCAGGGCCAGTAGGTCAGAACAGTAACTCGCAGATAGATTCCTTTTGTGATTGCATATGATTCTGGGAATTTCTGACCATTGATGGGAAATAGCCTTTAATAGGGATAAGACGACTCATTTTATCAGCTTAGAGATAAAAGGTTGGAGTCTGATTAATGCTATCCTTACATACCAGGAACTTGTGGTTATTTCTATCACTCCTGATTCTAGAACTGACTGTTTATACCTTCCACAAATATAAATCCACTGCAGAGTGTTCATTCTGAGGTCATAGTTTCAGGTCTCTCTTAATGATTAGAAAGTGTTGTCGTGTTAACCCAGTCAAAGGTGAAGACAGAGACCCAGAAAGTTATTAAGAAATCGATCCATCTATATAGTCTTGCTGTCAGTGGAGTCCAGGTGTGAAAAATCAACCAGTCCAGATTTCCTGATTCATAATTGTATTTTCTCTCCGTTTAAGAAATGCTGTTTCAAGATGAAGTCCATTCTTTCAAACTGTAATTTATTTCTGCTCATATGTATGAAACCGGGTAGAATGAAGATGATTCTCCCCGGGTGCTTTTTAGATTCTTTTTCTAGGCCATCTCAAAACTGACTGCAGATTGCTTCTTTTCCCAGAGCAAGGGGCTTCGAAAAGAAAGTGATTAATGATTGAAAAGGACTTTAGAATCCAGAGATGAAAGTGCTGGGTGAGCCTGAAGTGCTGCTTCTTGAAGGATTACCTCTGTTTGTGCTTTGGCTGCCACTTGTTGGTGTTTAAGGGAAAGGCTGATTTCAGAAATTGATCCTCTTACCCTCTGAGCAAACCAAAGTGGGCAGAACTAAAAAGGGATTTGAGATTGCTGCAGACAGCTTTGTTGTGGAGGCTTGTTATCACCTTAGCATGGGGACAGTGGCCCAGGCTTGACTGGCCTGCAGCAGTTAATGAAGGGCTCCTACGGAGTCACCTTAATCTCTTTCCTACTACTGCTCATCTACTTGACAGTGGATTAGAGAGATGAACTTGAGAAAGGGAGAAAAAGGACAATTGCTCAGAGTTCCCCAACCCACCTTTGATCAGTTGCTTTCAAGCATGTGACAGTCAAAAACTAGATACTTCCCCCTTGAGGCTAGTTCCTATTACAATGCAATTGGCTGATCTAGGCAGAGAGATTGATTAGAAGATGGAAAACAGGGAGATATAGAGAAGGTCTTGTTCTCTGTTGACAGTTTGTTTTGTTTTGTTTATGGACCACACCCAGTGATGCTCAGTGCTTACTCCTATCTATGCCCTCAGAAATCTCTCCTGGCTTTTGGGACCATATGAGACGATGGGGGATTGAACCATGGTTTGTCCTAGGCTAGCACAAGCAAGGCAGATGTTTTACCGCTTGTGCCACCACTCCAGCACCATGTTCAAAGTTATTTTGACTACCTATCTATCTACAGATTTCTCAGATTAGGTAATTAGAGGCTTTTTCTTCCTCTTTCTTCTGCTTTATTGCCACCACTGACTCTCATGATTTAATAGTTTTTCTTGGAATTTTTATTTCTTCATCCTAATGTCTCAAGAGAAGCTAAGATTATGAGAAACTAAAGGGATTTCAGTGTTCTCTTAAAAATCTCATTTTAGATAGCAAAAATGAAGTGAATGACAAGCCATGAAAGAAAAGAAATAAGGGGTATGGCAACATATTTTGAAAAATTGTGAAATTGTATCTCTATGCACATAGTCTTGTAAGTCAAGGTTCAATCTTTGTATCTAAGTATAAATTTGTTTAAAAAGGCTATTAAGGAGTGACTCATGCAGACTGCACCCCTCAAAAGGAAAGCCCCAAATTTACTAACTAACCTAGCTCCAAATACAGTCTCTTCCAAACCTAGAATTAGTACATCTGAAATTGTGTGGCTGGTACTTGTGTGATCATGTTATGTCAGGAATTTTCCTGACTCCATAAGGAAACATGCCTTTCTCTAAAATAATCTTCTTATTTATTTTGTTAAAAACTATATTCCAGGTAGGGCATTTGTTTTGCAGGCAGCTGACCTGGGATGGACCCGACTTCGATTCCCAGCATCCCATTTGGTCCACATGGCAAGAGTGACAGGAGCCATTTTTGAGTGCAGAGCTAGGAGTAACCCCTGAGTGCTGCCAGGTGCGGCCTCAAAATAAAAACAAACTAACAAAATAAATAAACCTGTATTCCATTTTTATAACTTTAAAAACAATCCTGTTTATACGATTCTTTTTAGTGCCTATATGCTTGCTGGATCGCTTCCCAATTCATGCTTCAATAAAAACAGAATACATCACTGAATTTATTCAAATATATATATTTTTAAATTTTTTTGGCAAGAAACAAGTTGGTGATGAAGGAAGTGACATGTATTTTTGTTTGTTTTTGGTTGGGTGGTGGTTATGCCCAACAGTGATTAGTGCCTATTGCTGGTTAAATGTTCAGGGATCCATGTGGAGTTAGGATCAAATTCTGAGCTAGTGCATGCAAAACATTTGCTCTGGACTAATGATATCTTATCCTGTGCTCAAGGTACAACCATTTTGATGTTTCATGTCCTCTTTCGGATTTTTTATGTATTATATATATTTGAGGGGACCACAGCTGACTATGCTCAGGGGTACTCCCACCCAAAGCTCAGGAATATTTCCAGGCGTTGCTCATGAAACCACCCTGAGATCAAACCATGTCTTTCTACATGTGAAATATCTATTCAGCCTGTTGAATTATCTCTCTGGCTTTCTCTAGGGCTTTTTTATAAATATACCACTGCCTGTTTCCTGTCTAGACTCATTTTCCCTCATTTTTTTTCTCAATTTTATCTCCTATGTAATAGCCTAACAAGAAAGCAAAACAGCTTTTAAAATATATTTGACTTACTAAATATTCTCAATTTTAAGCCTTGAATTTGTGTATTATAAACTGAATGATCAAATGAAAGAAAGGGTCTCAGAAACAATGGCAATTCCACCAAAATCATTACAATTTTCTTCTGGCCATTTCCTACCTCTGTGCTGTGATTTTTAGACTAACTATATGAAGTTTAGAGCAGTGGAAGTAATGGATATAATAAATTTATCATCAGGACTTGGCCATAATCCTTCCCCCCTGAGTTTCTTTTTTTATAGTCACATATAGAAGTAGACGGTATTATTATATGAAAATTTTGGAAGCAATACTTACCTGGCAGAGGAGATTCCTTAATCAAGAAAGTGATTTATCCAGGGTGAGGTTTATCCATTGCACTCCAGATGTGCTTTTTCTCCAAATGTTAGAAACTAGCCTGCATAATTTGGGGTAATAAAAATAAAGGTAAAAAAATAATTAGTGGGGGACTGAGTTTGCCCTCTCCCCTAGAAAGAAAAAAGAAAAAATATGGAAGCTTAATATTCCCAATAATCCTAGCCCATAACATGGGTTCCTGCTTCACACCAACCATAATATAAAAATACTGTCTTAGGCTGTTTAAGCTGCACTTTCAGTGAGGGATACACTCCCCAAAATCCAGACGTTCCTGACCCTTGTGCAATTTGGCACACTCAAGTGTACAGTTTTTGTCCACTAACTTCTAAATTAAGTCAAGTAAAAGATTACTAGTCAAGTAAGAGATAATAAAATAGGGCATTGTGGCAATTCACTGTAATAAATTTTTGTGTCTCTCCTTCTGTTTTTCACAATATTTTATTGAAAGTGCTATTTCCAGAATATTATTAACTGAATAAAAGCACCTACAGAAATTAGGGTTGTCTATAAAACAAAAACTGTTTTAGCCGAGAATTTGGGATTATGTTAAACCAGTAGTCATACCCTGATTAATAGATTCCCTAGTAGTTCATTGTAACACAATGACCAAAAACATTCTACTAATTCTTGTTACTTTCTTGTTCTTCATTCAGAATTGATTAAACACCTCCAACAGACCAACAGACAAACAAGAAATTCAATGGATATAGGGTATGTTGCTTCAGTCAGAAATTTCAGACCCTATATTTAATTCAAACCTGATTAGAGAGAGATTCAGTGTTTGAGGCTTAATGTGCCTACAATGTCCTTTCCTTTATTCCTGCCACAGTGATAAAGAAATTACTGGAAGAACTGGCTTTTAATGGCCACTACCAGCACAATTTTTTAGGAAGCTTAAAAGCAATGATTAAGGACCAAGAGATCAAGTTACAAAGACATGGGAAGTATAGTTGTTTCAAATTATAGTGCTGTTAGAGTCTTGTTGAAATGATTCAGCACTATCCACTCCAGCGGACAGACTCTGTAACCCCATTTAGAAATACCTGCATTGGGACTTTTAGGACCTTTTGAAAATCAGGTCTGTGAACATGTGCTATCTATCCTCATTAGAACTGTCAGTTCCTTACTGACTACGGCGTTCATTCCCATTCTCAATTTCTATAGGTGCATTTTTCTTCCCAGCACTGAAGCTGAGCACACCCATCTGGCCAGTGAAAGAATATAATAGGGCATATTTTCAGCATGACCAATTAGATGTGCAACTCCCATTAACAATAACAGGACTTACACTCCAGATTCTTCCTCTATAAATCTGGTCTTTCCTCTTATGAGCAACAGATGGGTTTTCCACAATGGCTCATTACCTTCCAGCTCAGCTCTGCTGCCAGAAGTGAAATATAAAGTTATTTATGGATGGAGAAAGATGCATAAGTCACAGTGGATTATTTTCTGCTATCCCTGTTCGTTTATTTAGTTAGAGTTTTCTATCCCGCAAGATGAACAAGTTAGAGAAGATGGTGATGTCCCCGTTGGGAATGAAGATAGATGTCCCTTCAGTCTGGTTACATTTCCTGATGGCCACAGATCTCTGGGGCAAAGGATGCATACCCCTGCAAGAATTGGTAATTGGGATATTTCCATAGAGAAAATACCCATTCCTCAAAAGATTATCTAGCCTCTGACAGGTCATCTTTGTGAAATTTGGTCAACAGGGGCACGAGTCAGGGCCATTTAACTCACATGATACATTTGAGAGAAGAAAACAAATTGCTTCTTTAAGGAATGCCAATATTTTTCAGTGCTTGACATCTCAGGCAGATAGAGATTATTTCTCTGTCAATTGGGGAAGAACGACAGATAAGCAGGCAAAAAAAGACAGCCATATTATACCTTCTGTAAAAAAGTATGCAGTCCAAAGGATAAAACTCCACAACAAAAATAGTAGAGTAGAAATTTTTAAAAAGTTGAGGAGACATCACTAAATCCAGTGTTCTCAAAATTTGGAAAAACAAGCAGGCTGTAGTAAATCACAGTTATATATACACATGCATATCACATATACATGTGTTATATATAAATATATGTTATATATGTTATATATAAATATATAAATTCAAATCAATAGTGGACATTAATTGTTTTGTCTATGTATGTATGTATGACTAAAAGTTGGGGAAATTCCTTTACATATTTTGTGCTTTTTAAAATATCATATAATGGAAATAAATTATCAAAGTAAAGCCCATGTATTTGTTAGGAGATTTTAGTGGAGATAAAGAAAAGATGATATGGACTTCTCTTAAGGTTAAGGATATTAAGTAAGAGTATGATGCCCCTAGAATACAGGTGACATACTCTGTACAAAAACCAAATTCTCAATAAGAGACATAGACAGGAATAGGTGTGAGCAAAGACAAGATGGAAAGCACTGTTATCTTCCAGTTCTTTGCTTCACTGGACTTAAAGCAAGCAGTAGCCATGTCTTTCCTAAAATTTGTTTATATAAATCAGTAGTTCATTTTTCCACTTTACTGACAATAATAACTACATTCTTATACCAATTTTATTTCTGTCTTTCACAGTAAACAACAAAATATAGAGAAAATGAAATAACCAATCTTACTTGAAAGTAAAACTTTCTTAGCTTAAACCTACCCCTCTTAGACTTATTCCAGAAAATGATACAGATAAACTCGACTAGATATAGAGATAGGAAGAAAGGTGATAGATAGTTGAAGGAGAGAAAGAGGGAGAATTAGGAGGAAAGAAGAGTGATAGCAGAATATTTGCAGTAAAGAAGAGAGAATTAAAGAGAGAGAGATCTAGTGTTTGGGACATGCATATGGTGTCATATCATTTTACAATGACACTTAAGAAGATATAATCTTAGCTATATTTCTAGATTTGGCATGCAAATCAGACTCGCAGAATTCTAGAGTAAAAAAGATTTGTTAGATATTAAGGGAAACTTGAGATATTAGGGAAGTTTATTTTAAATAATTCCTTATAGGTCTACATATGTAACTTCAAGTTCAAGATAAGTAAATCATTTTATCAACAATTATTTCTGAAAGATTATGTTGTTTTATTAGATTTTTAAGAATTCATATTTATAATTTCTGTAGTTCCAGGAAACCTTTTATTTTGATGTGGTAAATATTCCAAATGATGATGACAATTATTTTTCATACTGAAGCACTTCTCAACAAAATTGGCTCATTATTCCTAGTTCTTCATTCAGAAAATGTTTCCTTTCTCATTTTTACAAAACAAAACAAGATTATAGTATTTGAACAGTTTTACTTACTCAGAGATATTTGGTTCCTGAGAAATGTCTACCAGAAAGAGCCCTTTAAATTATAAGGATAAGTTAGGTAAACTTATGTATTTTTGAAAATAAAGATTACAGGTGGGGAGAATATTTTTAAAGACTTGTTAATAATGTTTTACAGCAATATGTAACTGTGTCAACCTGGATTGAAATATAAAGAAGTTAAAAGGAGCACAAAACAGAAAGGATAAGTCACTGAATTCAGAATCTAATAGTCCTGACTTTTTCTCTTTCTAAATGAGAAGATAGTGGGTCATGCAAATTAAATTTCATATTTTCTAAATATATTTTCTTTTTTTTTGGGGGGGGTCACACCCGGCAGTGCTCAGGGGTTACTCCTGGCTCCATGCTCAGAAATTGCTCCTGGCAGGCACGGGGGAACATATGGGGCACTGGGATTCGAACCGATGACCTTTTGCATGAAAGGCAAACGCCTTACCTCCATGCTATCTCCCGGGCCCTAAATATATTTTCATTGGAATTGATGAATAAAAATATGCTAAACGATATTCTTTGGCTGGCAAATAAAGTTTTTATTATATAAAAATTGTGAGGCACCACGTACAATGGAAACAATACCTCTGTAAGGTCAGGGATGTGGCTCCTTGTCAGAACATTTGCTTTGCTTGTGATGAGGACTTTGGTTTTATAAGAGAGAGAGAGAGAGAGAGAGAGAGAGAGAGAGAGAGAGAGAGAGAGAGAGAGAGAGAGAGAGAGCATGGAGGTAAGGCATTTGCCTTTCATGCAAAAGGTCATCGGTTCGAATCCCGGTGCCCCATATGGTCCCCCGTGCCTGCCAGGAGAATTTCTGAGCATGGAGCCAGGAGTAACCCCTGAGCACTGCCGGGTGTGACCCAAAAACCACACACAAACCCACACAAAAGAAACATTATAAATGCAAATAAATCTAGTGTTTGATCAGAGGGTTTGATTTTGGACCACAGTCAATGGAGCTCAAGGTTTTTTTCTGGTTTTCAGTCATTACTGGTGGGGCTTAAGTGACCAAATGGTGTTGAAATAACTGGTCTTCAGACAATTCAGAATAATTCTTCTTTGCTTGTGCTTATCACTCATTGGATTGAAATACCTTTGGAGTAAGGCATTTTTAGATTGCTCACTTACTCTACCTGTTCTTCATCCCAGGGTGTGGGCTTTTAATTTCCAGCAAAGACCCTGGGTCTTAGGAGAAGATATTTACAGTTTTAGTTTATCATGACTAATCTATCTGCTTGTCTTAGTGTTATGAGCGGAAAGCTTATTGTGCTTTTCCTGGACCCTTCAACTTTGTGTGTATTATTTCCTGTGTTGTATTTGCTCCCAAATTGGTGTCTACCTAACCCTGGGGATTGGGCCATGAGGTTTCTATTTCACCTGATACCTGAAAAGGGACCCCATTTATGACTGGGCAAATGTTCCCTGGGATGATATTGTGGTTGCTCAAGTGGATAATTTAGCCATTTTTTTTTAATTAGCTTCTCTTTGGTTCATACTTTGGTTCAAACTACGATACTAGTTTGATTATGGGTTGAGGGACCCTGGCCTCTCCTCATGTTTACATATGCAACACTACCTTCTTTATTTTAGCGGTCAAGATAAAAAATACTGGCATAGTAATTTATATATTGATTATTTGGATAGTAATTCTTATCTGCATAATAGTTTATATGTATTCTAAAATAAAACTCAGGCTGAGCTTTATTTAAGTGCTCCAACTTTTTCATAAGGCTTTCAACTATTTCTCAAGAACCACCTATTTTTTCTGAAAATTCTCCAACACAAAACCAAAAATACAAAAACAAAAACAAACGCTTTCCCAGTAATGACATGTGCTCAATCCAAAAGCCCCGAGGGATACTTTGTCACCCCCACTTATTAGATGAAGCAAATGCATAAACGAAATCGTGATTGTCCAATCATGATGCTGAGTCAGAAAACAGATCTGCACGATTACAGCCCATACTGCCCTTGGGAATCTTCCAGAAAGTGTGGGTTGCCCCCCCACCACCACCACCACCACACACACACACATATTGTGACTCTTTATATAGTATGTTACTAAGACAGACCCAGAACTAGGTGCCTTCCATCAGGGAAACAATTAAACCCAACTTATATGGGGTTTAAATATGAAATATCTTGGTCTATTTTAAAAAGTGTGCTTGAAATATGGCCCAATTTCTTTCTTCTTTGTTCAATCTGTTGTTATCGGAAGTGACGCTGAGTGATGGACCTATCAGGATTTTAATACTGTGGCAAAGACCTTCCTTAGTGCTTCCCAACTATTAGAGTGGAAAATATGGTTTGGTGTATTGGTAAACTTAATAGCCTGGATCACCTTGTTAATAGGGGAAAGGGCTTTCTCAGATACAAACAAGCAGGTAAAATTACCCTATGCTGTTTTGAAATTCATCAAAGAGCCTGCAATCAAAGCTAGAAAAAACTGAATGTATATTATGATTTCAGAAGCAACTTTACAAAAATCATTCAGGCTGTTTCAGAGCCATATGCAGAATTTCTAGGAATACTGACAGATAATATCTGGAGATAGATTAAAGACAAGGCAACACCACAGATCCTGACAAAATGTTAGCCTTTGAAAACACCAATGCTACTGATTTGCTGTAAGTGGCCCCTTTTCTCAAGCATTCCTTCACTATGGACCGTTACTTGCAAATGGTTTTGTCTTTTGAGAGACCCTCAGCTCTAGGACATTTCCTAATCCATGACTTCTGCAAGCTGTATTTCGGTCTCTAAAAGACCACAGAGTCAGATGAAGCTTTCTCTGGGATTTATTCCCCCTCAAACTATTTCAAAAGACTTAAGGGTGATATGTATACTTCCTTTGTATATTTCTGTAGGTGTATTTCCTCAATATGTATAATTCTTTATTGTATACTTTCTTATGTAGATGTAATTTTCCATCTCCTCTTTGAATCTGTTTAGTAAGACATTATAATAAATAGTATCTCTTGATATTTGTCTTTTTGTTAGAACTAGATTATAGGAATTGTTTGGATTCTTATTATTTCCCTTAATACTCACCAAATAGTATCCCAAGGCATGTTCATTTGTATAGGCACATTAAAATGTGGAAATCTTAGATATGAATAGGAGTTACTCTATAATAGATAAGTGAACTATGAAATATTTCAGGGGGCCTTCCCCCTAAACACTTGTCATAGTAGCTTGACTTAAACTTTAATGGTTTGGACATTAGCCGATCACCTCAATTCTGATCACCATCTTTGGAACTGGCACCATTTTCAGCATCAACACCAGCAATCAACCTTCTATCTGGATAGGCTAAAGAATTGACTTGTCTTGTATTTTCCCAAGGGTAAGATCTTATGCCAACACAACGATGACTTGGAAATCTGCAAAGACTTGCCTTCAAGGTGGATTTCTCTCCCTAACCACCTAATGATGAGATGATACCAAGAGACACTTCATGACATCCAACTTCATGATCCTACTTCCTGTGATATTAACATGATCTTTAATTAGGAAAGGTAACTGTGATAACTGTGATTAAGAAGAACCTTTCCTTGGACCATAAATAATGACTTTTGGATTATAAAACTTAGTATACTTGGAGCTGTAATTGATGTATGACAGAATGCTTCAGGTGTATGACAAGAAAAGGACACCATTTTTTTTAGAACAAAGGTTTTTTTCTTTCTATTTTCCCCAAGTTTGGCTGAACCTATGCAAAAACCTGCCACCCCTTTTATTTTTTAGATAGTAGCTTCTGAATTCTTCTTAGAATGTTGGGACATGAATTATTTTGTTTACTTCATATATATGCATTTTTCTATAAAGTTAAAAAGGAAGATGTTGGAATAAATAGTCTTCATTCTATTCAGTATAATTCTTCTTTGCTAATATTTAAACTCTCATTGGATTGAAGAACCTTTTAATTTGGCCTGACCCCTTACTCTGCTAGTTCTCCATCCCTGGGAGTGGATTTCACTTCCTAATAAAGTCCTCGGGTCTTAGTGTAAAGCTACCTGCAGGTGTGGTTTTCCATAGCTGAGCTACCTGCCTGCTGGCATTAGTGTTAGGAGCAGAAAGCTTGGAGTAGAGTTTTTCTACAACTGTACCAGCCCTTTCAACTTTGTGTGTATTATTTCCTGTGTTTCTTACCAGATTGGTGTCACTGGAATTCCTTGGAACTGTGCCAGAAAACTTCCGCTTTAAAACAGGATGCCATGAATTGAGTCTTAGTCAGCATCATTCAATATTCCAAGAAATATTAATTACCGTATACTGCTGTATAGAAAATTATGTAAAAATCAATGTAAATAATTAAATACTAAGTGATTTTATAATATGTGTATTTTAAATATCTTAATTCACAGTTAATGAATCATAAGTTTTATTTGATAGGAGAGTTTGATTTATCACTATAATCATCTATATTATATTTATATGATCACTACAAAATACAGCTTTAAAAACTATTAATGGACAACAGTGAAAATATCCATACTGGAAAATTTTCCTGCAATTTGACAAATGTGATTGCTTTTTGTGTTTTTGTGCCACACTTGATGCTTAGCTCCTGACGTTGCACTTAGGAATTAAGTATGGGAAGCCTGGGTTGGTTATGTGCAAGGCAAGAACCCTGCTCTACTCACTATCCTATCTCTCCAGCCCCAATTTGACAAATCTGGATATAGTGAAAAAAATTATAAGCAGTCATCCATTTCTGCTGGTTTCCACTTTTGTACTTTCTTCTGTTATTTTTCTCTAGGGCTAAAGCTTTGAGGGTTAGAGGATGTATCTATGAGCTGTAACATGGTCATCTGTGCAGAATCCACTAGCCTGAATCTGGAACAAGAGGTAATTTCCAGAAAATAAATGTAGTACAAGCAAACTGTAAGACACAGTTATCTGCCTCATACAAAAATAATTATTGGAAGTTTGGGGAAAAAATAAAATGACCATTGTGATGGTGATGTCATACTAAAGCACTATGCTTGTAAAATGTAATCTAATTTCACATTAAGAATGGTTACTTGCTATTACTAGTAATTACTACCTAAGGCAGAAATATCTTATATCTGCAATGTTACAATTCTATTAATGTGTTAATATTTTAAGTGAAAGCCATTTTTTCATTCTAGATACAGAACGAAGTTTTCTTTTTTTGATAGCAATACAAATTATCTTTGTTAGAAAAATTTGAACTTGGGGGCCGGGCGGTGGCACTGCAGGTAAGGTGCCTGCCTTGTCTGCGATAACCTAGGACGGACTGCGGTTAGATCCCCCGGTTCCCCATATGGTCCCCCGTGCCTGCCAGGAGCGACTTCTGAGCAAATAGCCAGGAGTAACCCCTGAGCATCACCGGGTGTGGCCCAAAAACCCCCAAAAAAAAAAAAAAGAAAAAAGAAAAATTTGGACCACAGAAGTTATAGTGAACTATGGGACATTAATCAATTGTGTGTGTCACATAAAAATACTGCTTAAATATTTTTT